>CABFWB010004040.1:0-20891 GCA_902151455.1 Timema bartmani
TTTTTGGACAGATATTTAAACAATGAGACGGGTTTTTGGACTGATATTTAAACAATGAGACGGGTTTTTGGACAGATATTCAAACAATTAGACGGGTTTTTGGACAGATTTTTAAACAATTAGACGGGTTTTTGGACAGATATTTAAATAATGAGACGGGTTTTGGACAGATATTCAAGCAATGAGACAGGTTTTTGGACAGATATTTAAACAATGAGACGGGTTTTTGGACTGATATTTAAACAATGAGACGGGTTTTTGGACAGATATTTAAACAATGAGACAGGTTTTTGGACAGATATTTAAAAAATTAGACGGGTTTTTGGACAGATTTTTAAACAATTAGACGGGTTTTTGGACAGATATTTAAAAAATTAGACGGGTTTTGGACAGATATTCAAACAATGAGACAGGTTTTTGGACAGATATTAAAAAATGAGACGGGTTTTTGGACTGATATTTAAACAATGAGACGGGTTTTTGGACAGATATTTAAACAATGAGACAGGTTTTTGGACAGATTTTTAAAATTTTAATATAAATATTAGCACCAGTAGCTAAGATTTATTTCAAGAAATTTAAAAAGAAACATTAACATTATTATCTGTGCACAGCTTATTACTACCCACCCCAACCATATTTACACAAATAAAAATAATAGGGAAGAGAAAGCCAGCATTTTGATGAAATGTACTCTCATTTGCTTGCAGGGAGAGTGGGAAACATTTCAGGGAAAACTAACCTTGCTACATCCAACCGGGATTCTAACCATTTATCCTTCCCTAAAGAAACAAAATGATAAAATAGGAGCGCTAAATTTGTTTAAGTAATATCCTGAATTTGTGGGCTCGTCGACAAAGGCGTCAGGCTCGACTTGTATGGTTTGACGGTGGTGGGGAGGTTGAAATCCTAAAACCAGTCGGATGTTGTGAGAGTATTTTTTCCAAAATGGTTTCCTCTACAATCTCTATACACAAATTTAGTTACATATTATATTAATTTTACCTTTCTTGCCTTTAAACTATAGGTTTTATGAAATTAGAATAAATTTGAAATCATTTAAGAAGTTTAATCAAATTAAAATTAGTATTTCAAAAATAGTTTTACACCAGGTATTCTAATGTAGTTTGTATTGAATTGGTAACTACATTTTATTTCACGAATATTTAAAAATTCAAAATAATATAAAAACTCCTTATAAGGCTTATGCCCTTAATACTACAATATTAGGAAATCTATTGATTTTATCAATTCTTATAATTAAATTTGAGATAATATCATGGGGTTGTAATTTACAAATCATTCCTTAAATATACGATATACCCTACAAAAAAGTTATATTTTACTTAATAATATCTTACAATATTTTAAATTAGATGTGGATCTCAGTTCATAGTAGGCCTACATAATAGATTATCCTTCGGAGCAAAAGTGTTTACTTTTCTAAATCTCATTCCCAAACCACTTTAAATCATTAAGATTCGATGGTGGAAATATGTTTTTTATTAGTGGAGTTTGTGTGTTTATGTATTAAAGTGTGTCAGTCCCTGTGTGTGTGTGTTTGTGGACGGATGGATGGTGTTAACACGTTTATCTAGAGCCACAAATGATTAATCTCAATACACACAATTTGTATCAAAAATTACAAATATTATCCGCATATTCGGCCTAAAAAATAATCGCAACAAACCAAATTCATGTTTGCAGATAAATTATTTTGGATGAATTATGAGTAAAGCTAGACTTCTACTTGAAAATGTTAAAATAAAGTAAAACTCCGTTAGACTCTTGTCTGAAATTACCGATAATCCGAACAACATTTTCAGAAAACCGGTGGGAAAAAAACCCCAAATAATTGTAAGTCAAATTAAATATAATTGATTGGTTAACAAACTTCTTAAAAGAGAATTGTAAGAAAAAAGTGAAAGCTGATAAAATATACTTAATATTTACGTGTTTTAATCAACACATTATGTTTTCCTATAACTTCAAATAATTACAGTACCGTAAAAATATAGATTGTAAATGTAAAACTAGAGTACATGTTGGTGACCTGGTGGTCTAGGGGTAAGGTGTCGGACTTCTGTGCTGAGGGTCCGGGGTTCAACCCTCGGTCCCGGCACAGATTTATCTGATTCCCAAACCCTTCCTTCACCTCTGACAAGACGTGTATTAATCACAACTTGTGAATGTGAGGAATGCCAGGCCTCCACCGTGGTTCGGATCCCATGTTAAACTGTAGGTCCTCCATTTCATCTCACAATCACCCTACCATTACACATTACCGTAAGTGTGTACAACACGAACGGGTAGTAAGACGCGGTGCTAATAATAATAAATCTGACTGTAATTTAACTAAACATAATTTGTAAACAACTGAAGATAATTAACTTAATCGGGTCAACCGTTTCAATTTCACACCTATCTAACGGGAGGGTTTGTTTTCCTTGAGTCGAGCACAAGTTTGGTTTTTGGTCCGATTGTGATGATAACTCTGTCCCATGATAATAACAATGGCTGAGGGGGGAACAAGATGTGTGTGTGTGTGTGTGCATATGTGTGTGTGTGCGGCTACCCCGTGTCGGCATGAGAGAACAACAACAGTCTCCAATGTGCACCTAGCTTCATTATAGTATTAATTAGCGCCTAGAGCCCGGGGACTCGGCGACAAACCAATTAAACCAAGCCACGCGTCATTCACACACGCTCTGAACCACGGCTAAGGCCAATTTATCCGTCTGCCTAAGTTGCCGCAATAGGAAATAATACTAAAACATTTCTCATACAAATATATTTATATTCATATTCAAAATCATTTATATATTTGAGAGACACAAATTAAAATAAATATTTAGATTTCTGTCAAATGTCCAGATGTATTGGCTGGCTCATTTTCCTGTAGCTGGTCTGATTAGGAAGAATACTTAACCCCCCTCTCCCCCCTAAAGATGTACCACATTTTTAATTTTCAAAATTTAATTGCGTTAGTTGATGAAATTCCTAATAGATAGCACCAAGTCCTACCATCCGTTCAGGTTAAACGCATTTGTACTAATTATGATAATGTGTTAAGGATTAGGAATGTTAAATTTAGAGGAAGTGTACCCGCCTTTTCGTGGAGGTAGAGTGGAAAACCATTTAGGGAAAAGCACCCTCAGTACACCCGACCGGGATTCAAACACCCATCTCCACAACATTGGCCTCCAGAATCTAGCGAGAGAGAGGCGGGTCTTGCAAACCTCAAAACTATCCTTACTCAGATACCAGATGGTCTATTTATAAGTTCTCGTTTTAAAATTACGATTATTTGAGACGTCTTTAGAAATTATTTTATTTAAATTTTAGAGAAGAACTATTTGGTTTTTTAAGAATTTTTGAGGTTCAAACATTCGAAAAGATTTTAAAACTGACATTAAAAAAAAAGTTATTTTTTAAAATTTTGAATTTGAATTTCTTTTTTTTAGAACTATTATGATGGTTTCTTGTGACCTATCCCAACATAATTTTAGGACAAACTTAACAATTAGAACAAACCATTAATCACTAACCACTAACCATAAATCTACCTTAAATAGGGGAAAAAATAACCTCATGGATTCAGCCCACAATGAACCATACCAACCGAGTGGACGACGTCTGTGGATAGAGGGTGTCATGTAGTCAGCACAATGAACCCTCCAGCCGTTATCTCAGTTTTCTAAAACAGAGCTGCTACTTATTTGCTCCAGTATCCCCTCCTTTGTCCTCACGAGGCTGAGTTGACGCCGTTCCAGGCCCTCTGCTATCACGGAAAATCTGGAAGCGTCAGGGGATCGAACCAGGAACAAGACACGGAGTCCAGATTCGGATTCAGAAAAATAAAACTCTAATAAATGTATGAATGTATAAATGGGATGAAACTGTTTTAACATGTTTGATTACTTCCTTCAATACATTGTGTTTAGTTTCTAGCATTTGTGCATAGTCTAAGGCGTAAGACTCGCATTGAATTTAGTCAAAATTGACTCTAATTTTGGTCCTCTGGTGTCAGCCATGTGCACTGGGGTAGATTGCCACAGGTCACCACGTTAGTGCTCTTACTATTCATCTTCCTCATCTTCATCCCTTGAACTAAGCAGTCCAGTAGCCCTGGTACCGTACGTACAAAAAATGTTTCCACCCGGGGTCTGATAAAGAACACTCAGATAGGAAAGCTTGACAATTAATCACTCTTTCTGATGTAACAGACTAGTTCGCGAGCTTTAGTCACGCTCGATTAACCGGAAACTTAAAAACACGGTTAAGTTTAATTTTAAAAAGTGTTGGGAATCTCTTCGCTCGACACGTGATCTAAATGTTAGATTAGTTTAGTCTTGTTTGCCTGTGATTGAGGTTCGTATCCGATCAGGGGATATTTGTTATGAATGGCCTTTCCTTCTTCGCCAATATGGCTACATTTACTCTAAATTACAGTTTACTTTTCCCTGCCCCATTAAGGGCCGGGATTATGCCTACTGGATAAATATTGCCATTGCCAAAGTTAGCGACCAGATATAGGTTATCACCCACTTTAATATTTTACGCGTATTATGAACTGAATTTATCTGCCAGATGGATATCTCTAGGATGAATATATTTTTATGCAGAGAACGCAAGGTTGGTACTGTTTTTACTGGTGCGCGCATGCGTATAAACCCTGCTGCTACCGCTACAACCTAGCGAGTGGCGAGAACGCTCAACATTTGTTAAATAATGGCGGCTAAACGAGTTCGAAGAAACAGATGGCGTGACGTGGGCGCAGAAACTAAGATGTCTTGCAAGAACTAATGTTGGTGTCTGCCAAAATGTGGTCAATAGTTGGGTACAACGTTTACAAAATTGCATTCGTTGTACTCAACTTAAATAATTAGTTCTTATATAACTATAGCTCTACAAATATCTTGTCAGTTTTCAAAAAAGTGCGAATTAAATGTTCTAACTTTATATAGTTAGAACCTGGGCCTATGCTTACTAAACACGTGAACCAAGATTTTAACCTAAAAACAGATCTGATAGGCGAAACCTCATGAAAAACAACGCGTCACTATGGTAACAACAATTTTAACTCTCAGATAAAAGTTATCAGGTACTTAAACCTCCCGATAAAAATGTGATGGATAAATACATTTTATCTGTCAGATAAATGCTATCTATCAGTCATAAGACGGACTTTTAACTCATCGACCAGATAAAAATATTTATCGGCAAGATTAACATTTATCCATAAGTTATAAGACCGGCCATAATATGATTAGAATGCATATAGTGCGACGGTAGTAAGAGGCATTGGGGAAAAAGGGGGAAGTTTTAAAAATGTTAAAATACTGGTTAACTTTGTAGGTTAGGTCATCATTTTTAATGATAAAATACTCTCAACCCTAACACTCCCAATTTCTACTGGTGAATTATGTAGAAAACTACGCCAAAATCAAGTTTTTAAATTAGTTACCCACAATATTTAAAACTAGACGGTGTTATTAATCAAACAATCCTAACTAGAATCTTTATACTATCGTAGAAGCATTCGGTTGTCAACACAACACCAATTCTAATATTTTAATCTCATTATGTTGTTGCTGTCTTACCATAAAATTGCGACTAAAATAATATGTCAAACATGTTTTTCAAAGACGATCAAAACACACATATGTTTGTTTACATTGAGCGAGGTTGGCGGTTAAAGTTATGAAATGTTTATTTGCTCTCGCACGTGTCCGATACTTTTCTCGAGAATGAAATCGATTAACGGCGGTAATTTCATAAAGTAGCTATCATTAAGTTGATGACAACTGCGCATTTTTAAATATAATCCGTATATTGTCTTACTTTTAATGGCAGGCAATTTACATTATTTGACAGGTCTATGGCAAATAATATATTTTAACCAGTTTTACATTCCTTTAATTATTATTATTATTATTATTTAGCACCGCGTCTTACTACCCGTTCGGGTTATACGCTTAAGTACTAATTACGCTAATGGATTAGGAATTGGGAAGGTTGAATAGAGGAAGTGAACCCGCATTTGCGTGGAGGGAGAGTGGAAAACCATTTAGGAAAAACCACCCCCAGTTCACCCGACCGAGATTCGAACCTCGATCTTCCCGTCCTCGGCAGTCGGGCTCAACACGAGTAGCGCGTTAGCCAACTACGCCACCGAGGTTGGTTTTTAATTACTTTTACATCTTACCTATATTTATTCTCAAGTATCAACCAATGTACAAATAAATTTAAACTGAAATACCAAGTGAAGAATATATTTTATAAAATGAATTAATAACTGTGTCTTTAAATTATATACAATTAATAACTTATAATTATTGTGATTTAAGGAAATAGTTTAAATTGATGTTTCTTAAAAATTGTATTTCTAATTATTTGTTTTCAAATTGAAATTTGCCTCTAAAATGAACAATTTAATTCCAATTATCATATTTAAATTAGTAAAATCTGGACAAAATAAGAGTCGAGATGTATAGTACAAATGTTATTTATGATTTCCCACGAGGTAGGCCTATTACATAACTTACAAATGTTTGTTTGGCGTCACTAAATAATTTAGAAGGTTGGAACTTCTTAATATTCGACCAACCTTTATCTTTATAGTATTTTCTTTATTGTTGTTAATTTTATTTGGTAAAAAAACACCCGCCTCATATTTAGACTATTTACAGAAAACCATGTTTGAGATTGTTTTAGTTATTAGGGCAAAATTACGATAAATGCCTTGAATTAAACTTAAACAAAATTATTTTATAATTTATAAACAAACTGATAAACACCCAAGGATTGATAAAAATAACTACAATTTGGTATTTATAACTGTGAGAAAGTTTAAAACATATGAAAAAAAATGAATAAGATAAACAAAACAAAAGAGGGGAAAATATATTTCGTAAGAGATATTCAATTTTACTAACAACTTTGAGTATAAACATATTTTTCTATATTATTAATGTTGATAATATTGTCACTAAGCCTGTCTTTGACATGGGAGAACCGGGTTGAATACCAACCGAATATGCAGTTGTATGTTTGTCATCACAAACATGTTTGTACGCTCTCTTTAGACAAAACGTGACGGAGTTCTCTCTAAGAATATTTGTGTAGAAACAAAAAGTACCGCTAATTTGTATTGTATATTATTACACTCGCACCGTTGGTCACGTGGCTGAAGGCAGGGCCGGTCCTAAGCAATGTAGGGCCCCCCCTGCGAACTGTAGAATGTGGGCCCCATAGATATTTTGTTTTTTATAAAATATAAGCGCACTCCAATCGCATAACAAGTTAAATAACATGAATCAGACTAAACAAAAAATATATTAGGGTAGCTATGTCTTATGTGAGCTTGAGAATAAAACAAACATATGGACTTGAAATAATTATTTAAAAAGATACTTTTGATTGACGTATTGATTTTGGATTGAATAAATTACTCATAGAGGATGCATTATGCGTTTACAATAGTTTTTACATCTAAGATAATATAGTTTTAACATTTTTATCACAACGTTATAAGAAATCATTAAATAAATAAATTAATTAAAGGAGGAGGAAAAACTAACAAACACTATTCGAACAGCTGGTGCTGTTGTAACTAATTTTATTTTACTGCTCTCATTTTTTTCCCTATTATTTTATTGATTTATTTAAACGATTAAAACAAAGGGTTAGCTGTGGGGGGCCCCCTAATCTTTGAGGGTCCCCTGCCTCGCATAGGCCAAGAACCGGCCCTGGGTGAAGGAGCTAGTCTCGTCGTTTTTATTGTCGGTGTTGGGAAGGTCATGACTCGAATCTCGGTGATGTATCTTTTCTTCAAATGTTTTCAAATCTACCTCCACGAAAATGCGGGTATTTTTACTCTAAATCCTACTTTACTCATCCCTTAGCCATTAGTTCGAATATATGTGGATAACCCTGAGAGGTAATAAAAAGCAATGCACAATAAAATAAATTATATTACTGAGAGTAGTATCTTGTGAACTGTTTCCGAGAATATCTCCTTTTGACGGGACTGTACTATTTTCCTTTCCCCCACCTTCAATGTCCAACTGACCAACCACACACACAATAACGTAGTAAGATAACGTGTTTATTTAACTTTAAATGCCAAATTTAATATTGAATAACCCGCGTCAGTGGCTACGTGGTCTAACGCGCTACTCTCGCAATATACTAGACTGCTGATGACGGGGAGATCGAGGTTCGAATTTCTGTTGTGTGTACTGAGGGTGGTTTTTTCCAAAATTACTCTTCACTCTCCCTCCACGTAAATGTGGGTACACTTCCTCTAAATATAACCTTCATAATCCCTCAAACCATTAGCGTAGCTAGTAAATAAGCGTATAACCTGAACGGGTAGTAAGACGTGGTGTTGTATATACGCTTAAGTACTGATTACACTAATGGATTAGGATTTGGGAAGGTTGATTTTAGAGGAAGTGAACCCGCATTTGCGTGGAGGGAGAGTGGAAAACTATTTAGGAACCCCCCCCCCNCCCCCCCAGTTCACCCCAACCGAGATTCGAACCTCGATCTCCCCGTCCTCGGTGGTCTAGCTCAACACGACTTAGCGCGTTAGCCAACTACGCCACCGAGGCGGGTGAAACATGCTTTCATGAATTTTGATAACAATTTAAATACCTGTTTAATTCAAAGTGAAGACGAGCTACCGGCACGACGGGAAACCACCCCGAATTAGTAAAATGTCTTACAACATCTCCACGACTTATTCGTTGAGGCTGCAAATAGATTCCACAACTCGTGGGGTTCCTCAGGCAGAAGTTATTCAGTTCCGGGAGTTTGCGAGGGGGTTGGATTTGAAGGGAACGAGGAACTAACTGTATTCCACAGACAGAATATTCCAACAGGCAAACCGACTGGATTACATGTAACAAGGGCACAAGGGAAGACATGCATTATCCAGCCCTGCAACGGTTTTACCTCAACAATTAAGTAAAATAAATGGTACGGTGCCCCGCACAGAATTTCTCCCTCTTTTATCTTAAAATAGACATTTACTAAAAACTCGTAAGATTTGTGAAACGAAATAATAGGTCTATACATTCTTGTAGAAACACTACACTAAAGATCATAAATGAAATAATATACACTGTTACTTTTTTTTTTAGCACCGCGTCTTACTACCCGTTCGGGTTATACGCTTAAGTACTAATTACACTAATGGATTAGGAATTGGGAAGGTTGAATTTAGAGGAAGTGAACCCGAATTTGCGTGGAGGGAGAGTGGAAAACCATTTAGGATAAACTACCCCCAGTTCACCCGACCGAGATTCGAACCTCGATCTCCCCGTCCTCGGTGGTCTGACTCAACACGACTTAGCGCGTTAGCCAACTACGCCACCGAGGCGGGTCACAGTTACTTACTTACTCTATATCATTAGGAACCAGGAACACTTTTACAGAAAAATTGAGAAAAGAGAAATATCTTTGTCCACCAAAGAGAATGAGAATCAAATTCATTTTAAAAGACCTGAATTAAAAAGTATATATATATTTACTTATAACTAAGAAACTATTGGTTTTATAAAAATATATTTCAAATAAAGGATTTTTATCTTTAATAGTGCTACAATTTTAAAATGATAAGTTATTTCGTTTCTCAAATAGTTGCGGAGAAATGATGAAAATTGGAAAATTTTCCTTATGTAAAGTACCCTCAAAGTAATTTTAATGAGAAAATGAGAGTTGACATCTTGTTTAGTATGATAAACAATGTCCAGATATAAAATTTAATCAAAATCATTAGAACTCTTGCTCTTTAGTAAAATACCCTTAATTTTTGCCGGGAAAGGTTATTCTACACGCCACAATCGACATGGGACCGACGGTCCTCTCCGAAGGAAGTTGTGCTACGGATTATTATCGCTCAAGAAAATATCCTCTGACCCCGGCTGGGTTTGAACCCATTAATGTTGAGTCCTGAGGCGAGCACTTTACCCCAAGACCACCGAGGTCGAATACAAACGCAGCAACTTATGTAATGGTATATAAAAAAGTTTTTTTCATCCATTACTGTTTCCAGCCTGTGGTCAGTTTTTTATCCAAGCCATATATTTCCCACTACCAGTCCCCGGCCGTTAATTCATCAATGTAAATTTTCGGCAATGCCGTAAATCGAACCCGGACCCTTAGCTCAGTAGGTAGACACGCTACCGACTGAGCTAAGATGTCAGACTAAGTAAATTGTAAAAAAATTAACCAATTTAAAAAATATATTACTAGTCTTTTAACCCATTAATAAGATTTGAGGATATGTTTGCCTAATTTATCACCCTCTATCGTTTTTTAAACTTCACGTCTCACTATCTGTCATAATCATCGCATATTGACACTACATGGTAAGGATGAGCGGAATAAATTAGAATAAATGTACCCTCAATTGTAAGGAGACAAAATGAAAAAAAAAATTAATCAAAAACTACCCATATTACACACATTTGGGATTCGATCCATATCTCCTTATCACCGGAAAAAAACCAAACTAGATGAGGTTGACGTCTTAGCCCACGTGTTCACCAATACGGGTGCGACTTGGCATTTTGATTAAATGTTTTATTTTCTTTTAAAAAAAACAACAGAGAACCTTTATTCGATCTGTCTCCAGGCCTCTACTTTCATTGGTCAAGTTATATTTAAAATAAGATCGAAGAAAACACCACTGTGGTTAAAACCTAGAAAAGGGCATGCCGTGCCTGATGTACCTATATTGTTAAACCTGAGGGGGAGGGGGTAGTTTGCTTCTATTGTTTTTCTATTTTTGTCGGTAGAGTATATTGTTCGAACATACGGTCTTCTTCAGTCGATATTCTTGTGGAAATTTGTAAATGTAAGAGTTTGTTGACACTTGAGTTTCAATATAAATTAACAGTTTATGAATTGATTATCTATTATCATGTTACCCACTTCGATGGTCACATTAACTAAGGCGTCATCTCATTTTTTTTAAGCGTATGACATCTTTGACTGGGAGATATAGATTATCTAGTTACAGTAGCCCCATGGCTTCTTTGGTGCTGACTGACAGCTGACGGATTTTAAAAGCTACCAGACCAAATTATGTATCCCTACGCCGAACCATATGATCTGCAAAAAACATGTGTTTAGCAGCTGTCACTTCTGACAGACAAAATTTAGGTATATACCTAAATGTTGACTGTCAGAAGTCAGCTGTGAACTGTCAGTCAGCACCAAAGAAGCCACGGGGCTACTGTAGTTAGGTCCCCTGTGTATGTAGACTACTAGCCACTCTGGCGGCAGAGAACGTTACCCAAGGTACAACTATGGAGGTTGTCTCACGTCATACCTCCAATGAAATGATGAGAGTGAATATGGAGGTGTGGGCCGGTGGGAGTCTTAAACATAACTTAAGGCCCTTGGCCCTGTCGAATGCAAGTCTAAAACCTATTTTGTGGGATGGTGGGCGGGAGGGTGAAAGGCGTGGCGTGGCTTCACAGACGACCAAAGTATCCTTCCGCGCCAACAAGAACAGATGGATCACGGAAACCGAAGTTGGCGCTAGCTACCAGACAGGTCTTGCGGAAAAATCATACGTTTGGAAATATCAGTTTTCTCGAGAACGAGTGAAATGTTTATGTTAATATTTTCAACACCCCATTCTAAGATAATGTATCGATGTTTATTAATTGTTACATTTTCTTATTTTTTGTTATGAAGCCGGCAGTTTTCTATTGAAAAATGTCAATTTTATCGATATTTGATCACTGTTAATGTTATAGAGGAGGTGTGTATATAAAAAGTATAACTTAATAAACATGCTTCTATTCTTGAACAAACCGTTTCCGAAAAGAAAATTGCAAAACAATACAAATTCTTGAAGATAACCGGTTGTTCCCACGGCTCTACATTTCCACTTCAAATGAAAGGGCCAATCGCCTTAAACCTAATTTACCAACCCCTTGTGACCGTTCGGTTAGTTCCCCTTTCGGGAAAAATATCCATGGTAAGTTTATCAGCCAAGAATAGAACCCGGGGCCCCTAGGTTAATAGCTAGGTGCATTGACCACTATACCAGTGGGCCGATTGGTTTGTCGGTGAAAGGGGGTGGACGAGGTTCGAATCTCAGCAGGGTTAGGTGCAAATAACCTTTGTGTTGATGTGCCGTAAAACTTCAAATGATAAAATTTAACTCATAAATGTGCACCAGGGGTTATTTTTAATGTGTGATGTATCAGTATGGTTTTCTTATTCTCTCTCCAGGCTAATATGGGTTCTCAATCTCCAAACTACTCTCCCAAACTCCAAGTATCCCTTAGAAACGCAGTAATTTAAAAAGGGCTAGTAGTCATACGCCAAGCCATTTATTGTGCAGATATAAGATAAATATAAAACACTTTTTATAATGTAGGTTACTTTACATTTATGTTTTTAAAAGACAAATATTTTAACTTTTCTAGTAAAGTCCACCCGAAAATTATATTATTTTAACACTCATTCATAATACCGTTGATAAACCAAAACTATTCTTATTTTATTTTAAACTGTGCACCTACATGGACTCGAATATCTGTCCATAGGCCTATACACATTTAAAAAAATATATCAAAAACTTTTTTTGTGTGCAAAACGTCTTACTGTCCGCATCTTATACCAATTCATGATTAAGGGATGAAAAGGTAAGTTTTAATGAAATGCACCTACAGTCACGGAGATAAAAGAAGGGGAAGTATTCATGTAAAATATAGCCCTAGAGGAAACACACGGTATTCGAACCTAGACCTCCTGTGTCGATGTAGAACAAGCCAGTTCAGTGCCAAGTTAACTCTGCTTGTTCACAAGGACATTGCCTCGCATTAAATAATTATTGCTACATTTTAATTTGATTTTAATTTATTCGATGTTTTCATATCTCCTACATGGATTAAAGCGTGCTTATTTTTATGTCCACAATCCTGATCGTAATCCCTATTTTATTTTATAATCAAGTCAATTAATTTGGTTTTATGTTTCTTCATTGTAAAATATAGTTCATTTTGGATGAAAAAAAAACCCGCTACGGGCAAAGTGCTTGATAAAATGATGCAACTACTTCACAAAGTAACATTTTCAAAATAAAAGCTAGAGGTCATTAGGAAGGGACATTTTGGACGGTTATAAAAGTTACTAAAACAATGTTCATATATTTAGGCCCGTGAGTAATAAGATCTGTAACTGTCACCATAATGGACAATTTCCATGCCTATGAATTAATACTGATAAAAAATACTCCATGATATGAGCTAGCACGCGAGCTATACAGGCCGAGCCGCCGCCGCATGTTGGCGAAGATAGTGCCAACATTTGCGGATATAGTGTGCCATGTGGTCGGCACGAGTCCTCCGACCGTTAATCTTAGTTTTCTAGGACAAACTGTTTCACATAAACATTTTGTAAGCGCCGGTGATCGAACCTATTACCTGTGGATCTGTAGCCGCGAACATAAATTAAGTTTTTATTTTCTAACAGTCCCTTCCTATGAAAATCCAACTATCGCCTGAAATTACCTCCCGTAGCCCTAGAGCTAACATATGATCATGTTGTTTTCTGTGTGTTTATATCCATACAGGGTGTACACATACAATAAAAGGGTGGAGTTGAGGGAGTTTAACCGCAGCTGCGTGGAACAAAGTCAAAGCCCGTTTAGGAAAAACAACCTTAATAGGATATCTCCGAAGCCATTGTGTTAAATGCGCTATAAGTTGATAATACCATGGACGTTTGCAGAAATGTATCCAAGCGGGGGAAAAACTTGATAAATTACAGTTGATACATATACATTACAGGATACATATTCACAAAAAAACACATATTCTAGTAATACACTTTTTTTACATCAAAATATGGAAATTGCTTCAATGCAAAACGGAACGTTTTTCCATTATAAATAAAATATAAACTCTGATATATCAAAAAAGATACAAAGAAGTTTCAAATACAGAATCTTTTTAGAATAAAACTGAAATATGAACAAATATATAAAAACAAACACGTATCCTACAACGTATCAAACAAAATCTTACAAACTTTGAATTTGTAATAAACAAATAAATAAATAAACATTTTCTTAATAAAGCTAGCCTTCATAAACAGAGCATGTTTCACACACACAAAAGAAGGTGTGCGAATTACATATAAGTGATATAACTTAAGAAATTACACAAAATTTAATATGATAATTGATCGTCTTTGAAGATGAATAATTATTGTCTGAAAGCTGTTGCCCAAATTTAGTAATACCTAGATTAATAAAATCTTGTTTTACAATAATTTTTCTTCAGCGAACGTTTAGCACGCATAGCTCACATAATTTATGTTCGCTCATTGTAGAATGAAGCCATGTTCCCACCCTCCAAAGACTGAATGATTGTGCGTGTAGTTGCAGGCATACCAAGTGCAGTTAATAGTCTTTTTTTATGTCAGGAAAAACTCTGTATGGTGATCAATAATTTAAGTAATTGATAGATTTATTGGTATTTGAGTTTCCACTAAACAAAAATTATACCATATTGTTGATTCGTATAAGAATTAATTAATATCATAATATATTTAAATATCTGTTACTAATTTGTCAACAACAAAAAATATTTGCTGATATTTTTCATTTGTTGGCGATATAACTTAAATAAACTAAATGTTTCTTTGTGTTCATCTGAAAATTGGGGTCAAAATGAGGAAATTAAAGAATCTACATATGTAATAAAAATTGATCGTCTATAATAATACTCATTCATAGTCATTGGGATGATTTGCTCTTATAGTTTGTTTTTTAGCTTATCTTGGTATTGAAAGCTCAACATTTATTTAATCTGCAATATTATTAGCAGTAGTAAATGTATCTTCAAAAACTGATACCTAGTTTTCCCTATGCTGCACCAGATATGTACTGTTTTCTGCACGTGATTGATCACTTTTAATAAATCTAATTCAATGGCCTGTAAATACTGAGTTATTGATTGATTCTAGTATTAAAGAATATTTATTTACCACTACAAGATAAATGATAAGACTTGGAGTTGGTGCAAGCGTACAGCTGATTTGCCGTTTGCTTTGATTTGGCATTGCCATTTTGGGAGAAATTCTCCAGCTGGTTTACAATTTTTGTAAAATTATTTGCGAATATTCTAATGCTCTTATTTTTTTTGCATCCATCGAGTTTCGCATAGCATAGGAATATTCGATACGGTAGATCTTCACATGGAACTTTCTCGGAAATAATTAATAATGGCTTTTATTGGATCAACTACATTTCGGATATCGCATAAATCATTTAAATCACACACCACTTAATTAGGAAGAACAATGTACGAACATCGCTTTCGGATACACATTTTAAATTTTTGGTTGCACGCTTACTTCATTTCCTGCCATGGCGGAGCAACCCTCATATCCTTGGCCAACTAAATTTTTCATTATCCTGTTTAAAATTTAAAAAATGCTTTAATAATTTTTGTGGATATAACTTCTGCACCACAATCTAAGACAGGCACAAATCCCCAAAATTCTTCTCTGATATTCGTTTCACCATTAATATACTCAGAGAATCTGACTCCTAGAGATAATTTCTCCATCCTTGCAATATCGGCCGTTTCATCAGCCAAAATCCAACAGCGGCATTAGCAACAACCACTATGTCAACTCGAATAATGTCTCCGCAAATATCAATAACTTCACTTTGGGTTCTCACGGGACAATATTTGTTATTGTTGCTCCAGGTTTACAAATGGGTTTTTAAAACATTATCCGCTCCGTCAACTCTAAAATTTAATATATTTTGAAAATTTCCTGTGTGTAGGCCTATTTAATTTGTCTCGAAGAGGAATGCCAATTGTTAGGCAAAAAACTATTGTCGACACGATTGGAAATACAATTTTTTTCTGTTCTCTTCTGCGGTAGTATGAACACCATTATTTATCTGTAAATTTACTGACTGTTGTTTTCCTTCTGCTATTGGCACGACGTTATTGACTTCAATATTTGGAAAGTTTATGCCATTTAAAATGTATATGATTTCGTGCGGCTTCGTGAAAGTCTTTATATTTTACAAATGCCTTAGTAATAAATTTCCCTTGATATCCTTTTTTCACTTTTTGTGGGAATAGCACCCAATGATCACATAAAGCACGTTCTAAATATGCTTAGTATGCTAGCTAAAGTTTGTACTGATATAACCAGGCATGACGAACAGCTCTCTTGATATTAATTGAGTAAAGAAAATGTCACAAAACAATCATAAGATAGATTCTAGAGATAGTTAGGAAACAGTTTTAAAATTTGACCAACTATGTACTACTGTAACAAGAAAGAAAAAACTTCTCTAAATTATGACGACGCTGTAGTGCGTAATGCACACTATTGTATTGTACGTATATATCAGATTCAAAACTGATCGATTCTTAATAAATGAAAAAGTACATAACCTAGGGGGAGTGGACAAGTGCCCCCTCTGGCCCCTCCTTGTGGACGCCCATGTGTATTACGTTAAGCTATATTTATAACTATTTACATTTTTCTACTAGAAGTACAACCCTTTAATTCACTGACAAATGGGAATACAACTTGGTTTGTTCAGTACAAATCACCCCGCCAGGAGTGACCAATATTTGATTAATTACTTACTCTATGGCATTAGGAACTCGAAAGTTAGTTGCCGCACTTATAAAAGTACGCCTCCTATTCTTATAGGCCTATTGATTTAGTTCTATCCAGTCCACCTCATTACACCATATCTCTATCTTGAGCTAATTATATTCAGTTCACCTCATTAAACTTTATACCTATTTCAGGTTCATTCTAATGTTATCTTCCCATATGTGTCTAGGTCTTCCCAATGGTATCTTCCCATTGGATTTGCCAGTCAGTACCCTGGACACTGTTCTAGATTCATCCATTTGCGCTGCATGTCCTGCCCACCGTAATCTACGATATTTGACTATCCTAACAATGTCGTGTGATAAGTACAAGGTTTGTAACTCATCAATATGTAACCTCCCTCACTCGCCATTATATTCATACCTCTATGTATAAAATATTTTACTAAGTATTTTGTTTTCGAACAGGTAAAATTATTGTTTAGTATATTCTTAGTTCTACATTCCTTGATAGCAGGCGAGATGTCAACAACTTACTGACTGCATTTCCATACTGTATTATTTTCCTAATTTCAATTCTAATATCGTTATTGTTAGTTAAAGTTGTTCCTAAATGTATTTGAACTCATTAACCCTACCCAATGATATTTTGTTCATAGTAATAGCTGAATTTTGTCTTCCTTAATCTGTTATCTGTGTGATCATGCTAAGTACTTCTCAGAGTTCGCTTCTAAACGAGTTGGTCACTCCTTGTGTGAAACATTATTTCCGTTTCGTCAACTCTGCCAGGTGGTGACTCGGAAGTTTTGTCTACAAGAGTTCCTACTTTAATAATAAACCAGTAAATATTTGTTGAATGTTTAATGAAATTACATGCCACGAAGACGGAAATCGAGAGTGAGGCAGAAATGTTTTGACGTGAAGTGTAGTGACTAATTAACTATTGATGATGATGATGATGATGAGTGTTGAACTTTGCTAAGAGCTTGTAGCTTTGGCTGGAGAAATTTAATACTCGCTTTTATCCATTAATACGCAAATAGGCCAGAAGGGAGCATAGATTAGGCTAATTGGGCATAATTATTTGTAAACACTAATCACAATTTGGTGGAGCTATCCACTAACTAAAGTTATTTAAAAAGATTACGGAATTTTTGTAAATTCTCTTTTTACAGTTTCCACTCGGGCTAACCGCACTTACCTACGCTGTTGGGGTAGGGGTGAGGATGGAATAGAGAAA
Organism: Timema bartmani; assembly: GCA_902151455.1. Classification (NCBI taxonomy): domain Eukaryota; kingdom Metazoa; phylum Arthropoda; class Insecta; order Phasmatodea; family Timematidae; genus Timema; species Timema bartmani. Next base: position 17,866 of record CABFWB010004040.1, read on the forward strand.
ATGTACCCACGTTTGATTAGGGGAAAAGTGAAAACCCGGTTAGGCATAAACAGTCTAAATACACCGACCCATAGTTTGATACCCGACTTCCCTGGCATCGGCAAAACAAACTGGATGAGCTAGAAGTTTAGGGCCTACCAATTTTGCCGGTAAAAGTATTTCCACAAACCTTCCAGGGTTCTTTTACACATCACAATCGACATGGGACTGACGCCTTTACTTACACTCCGAAGGAAGTTGTGCTACGGATTTTTATCACTAAAAAAAATCCTTTGGCCTAATCTGGGTTTTGAACCCATGAACACCAGGTCCTATGGTGAGAACTTAAGGCCAAGGACCATGAAGGTCGACAAATTTCATGTAACTAATTTTTTTGGTCCTAATTTTAATTGCAACTCAAACAAATACTTTTTACTGATCTTTATTTATAAATCATATTAAAATCCATTTAATACGTACATTTTGTTAATTATTATAGTCATCCATCCCATTCCTTTGTTAAACATAATATCACCATATTACATAAATTATATAATTTGTATTATTAATTTTACGAGGTTTTCCGTTTGCCTTATACTTTTATATTTGTAAAACTTAGCTGTCATTATAGAACGTTTTTAATATTAGTGTAAACATTTGTATGAGAAAGCTAGCATACATTTTTTTCTGGTACAATGGCACCTTCGATCCAAAAAGTTTTGGAAACCTCCGTTGAAGCGGATTCTAACGGTATTTTAAAGGTAAATATCAATAAAAACATATTGTAATAATTATCGAGAGTTGTCGAAATGTGTTTCAAATACGAGTTGTGTGCAACATATTACTTCCCGACCAGAAAAGTGTGGCTAGCAAGGTATTCTTGTTAGAGGGTTGTTTTGCTGTAAGTAATGTTCCTATGTTTAGGTTTTACCCAGTTTTAGGCCTACATCAACCCACGCGTGTAGACTAAACGCCAACCTAATTTAGTCTGGCTTGCCAGTGACGGAGAGATCGAGATTTTCTTTTACTAAATGGTTTTTCACTCTCCCTCCGCGCGAATGCAGATACACTTCCTCTAAATTCAACCTATCTAACCCCCTAACATATTAGCCTAATTAGTACAACATATAACCCGAACGAGTAGCTAAAAAAAACAGCAATGTGAATTGGCTGTAGGTAATAAATTATTAGTTTGTAAAATTAATTTTACATTGCTTACTAAGTGCTTTTTTTTTATACTAAAGTGACTATTCTGGTGCCTAAATCCTATATTATTAATGCCTATTTGCCTGCCTATTTTAAACATTTTTGGTGCCTAGCAATGCGCTCCCTAGTAATGAGACGTGGAGCAATAAACAAAAAAAAAAATCAACCAATTCTCTCCAAAACGGTGATCAATCAATACCTGAGTGGGGCCCCCAGCTCTGGTTCGACCCCTTGTGCCGTTGTGACAGAACACAACGCGAGGCTGTCAGACAGAGACGGCAGACTCCCGGAGAGAGAGACCTACATGGGAATTGTAGCAAATGTTGTCGGCACAAGGCAAGGCGAAGGGATGTTGAAGCCACCCTTTCCAACCCTCCACACCCCCTATAACACCGCGCATCTTCTCAAGTCGCGGCACTGCCTGATTCCTTCCAACTTCCTCGAATATCACGGTTAAAAGCGTCAACTACAAAGTAGAAATCGGCCGGTTTTAAACCAGGATACATTTCAAAGAAGAGAGAATATGACCAGTTTGCGTCTCTGTACTTGGACTAGTCCTTCCGTTACCTCATACTAACCCGAAGGGGCAGGTTTCGTGTCAATTTGAATCAAAGCCTCGGTGAGTGTTCCATTATTTCCCAATTTTGGATATAACGTGTTATCTTTTTTGAAAACACAGGGAACTCTTGCTTCTGAATCCAGCCAGTGCCGCTACCGAGGAATGAAAATTGTATGAGCTTCTGCTTCGGGACATCACCAGTCTCTCTTTCTCTCTTTCTCTCTCTCTCTTCTTCCTCTCTTCATTCCTCGTGGTATTCTTCTCTTTCTCTGGAGATATACAGACAGGACCTTCTTAAACCAAGAGTCTGCTACGCCCCGCGAATTCTACTCGAGCTGGTAGACAACGCGCGCGGGATGTTTTGATTAAATACTTGAATCCTACTCCTTTAACCCAGTCTTCCAAATGAGAGTCAAGGATTCTATTCCCGGTATGGCCGGAAAAAAAGTTACAATTTAATAAATTGTGCTTTAGTTTGTCACAGGGATGAGTTGACGTCTATGAGTCCAAGACCGTAAGAAATGGAAACTATTTTCTTTTTCTTCCCCCGATGCAGTTTGCATCTTTCCTCTAGTATAATCGTGTTTTTTTTTCCTTTTAATTCATCCTTCTAACTCCCTTTCTTCTAAAATAACATTAGGACTGATTTCCAGCAAGATTATACGCTCACAAGACCTACACTGGTTGAGGTACGTGGGAAAAGGTATCGATCTAGTCTTGTCTGGTTCGCCCTCCGGTCGTGTGTATCTACTGATGGTATTTTCCTTGATGACCTCCATATGCGGGTACATTTCCTCTAAAGGGTAGCTATCTCATCCTTACCTATTATTGTAAATTCTAAAGATAGGCCGGACAGGTATTAAGACACGGAACACAGAGGGGAAAACTTGGGTTGAAATTAGGAGAAAATTGAGAATCCTAAAAGAAACTGTTTTCTAAACCACGAAACTTTATCCTAACTATGTAATGAATGCTTTCCTTAAGATGATGAATCACACGCCAATCAACTCTGTGATACAGTCGGCTCGAAATCGTAAACTTACACCAACACTATTGCACGTGGATCATTTCTGATTAAGCATTAATGGAGATAAAGAGTTAATAGAAGTTCCTAACACTGAACATTATTGAAATATTTAATAATATTTGGATGAAAACTGTTTTGACCATTTTAGAATGGCTTCACAGATAAGAACTGTGCACAAATATTAATTCTGTCTTAACAGGGACTTACTGTAGTTATTAACAAGAAACTTTGTCGCTTTGTCCCCCACCGTCACCG
>CABFWB010004040.1:44623-54784 GCA_902151455.1 Timema bartmani
GGGCTAGGACGGGAGAGAGGTGGGGGATTTTCGGATACCTTCAGGAAAAAAAAAGGCTTCGTCAGCCAGAGAAAACAATGTAGCTTAGCACACATCCACATATAAACCAGGGACGAGACGATCTGAGCGGTGAGACCTTTAGAAGAGGTGTCGGGTCGGGTATTGGGTCCGAGGGAAGTCCCCCAAGACATCCGGCCGCGCTGCGCTGTCTCTGTCCGCTGACCGACCATCCGCTGGAGACTTGTAGTGGTTCCTTCTTCCATCCGCGGCGCGCGTTGTGTCTGTCTGTCTGTGTGTGTGTGTTGCAGTTATAGTGTGTGGTGACTTATAGGTCAATGGCTGTACAGGAAGACGAGTCTTCTGGATCGTCACAGCACATTCGGCGTTCAAAACCATTTGAAGTCTGTTCGTAATCACATTTAGCTTCTGAAGCAAACTTTGTTGGAGACCTTCTCTTGCATTTTCATAACAATATTTAAAATATTAATATGGTTTAGTGAAGTTTAAATTGTTTTTTTAGTAAGACTATTAAAAAAAACTCCAATTAATATATTAAAATTCTTTTTATAAGCTTACCAACGAAATCATTAAGGCGGGAGTTTATGGAACACGAGTTCAGGGCAGTATTTTGGCAGTTTTTATATCAAAACTTTTTCTGGCTAAAACAAATCAAATATTGCTACAGTAGAAAGAAATATATAGTTTAATTTTCTTCACCTGGTGATATCAACAGTTGTTGAATATCTGTCATGAGGATGGCGGTATTAGATGACAAACTTTTAAAATGAAGAGAAAAAGTTGTCATTAAATTCCAGGACATCCTTGACAGATAAAAATGCCAAAACACCGCCCTTAATCCTCGTTCCATACAGACCCACTTAAAGTTGTGTAGAAAGTGCGAGAAATAGCGAGTTTTGTCAAACTACTTATAGAATCAAAATAAGTAAACTCGATCTTCTTGTTTCAAATAATGGAAATAAACTAAATATTTATATTTTCTAATGGATAGGCCTACGTTAAAAGTCATAATTGTATTTTATATTTTTCTCCTTTAATTTTTTATAGAAACTCGATTACAGATTTTAATTAGTTTTCCTCTAGAGTATAAAGAATAAGTTCATATAACTTGAATGTGTCTCTTGCAATAATCTCCTTTCAAGGTCATAATACAGTGTTTGGACCAACATTATAAGGGGAAGAATGGGTCGCTAAAATGAAAGTTTGCCCGGGCACAAAATTATTCTTAACACGATCCTAACATTGTGCATCGAAAGCCTTAAACCACTCGCCTTAAGATAATATAAGTAAAGGACTTAATCGACTTTGAGATAAGATCAGTTCGCTTAAAACACTAAGGGCCGTATGCAAGTACTTGACTAAGTGAGTGCTTAGTGGACACTAGCGTGGGTTTGCTTGCGTCATCCATCGTAGGTTAAAAAGTGGAGCTATAATGTGCTCTGGACCATACACTAATCATTCACTAACGTTCTTGCATACCGCCCTAATTAAGCTCAGATATAGATTTAATCTATTTTCGATAGAACAGTAATTGAGAAATCAATTAATTTTCACTTAAGTTTCAAAGCTTGACTGAATAACATGTTAATAATCAAATAGCCAAAGCTATTATTTATGCTATTAGTGGGAATTACACCATCTAAGACATCATATTCTGAAAATTGAAAAATGACACCTGGACACGGGAATCGAACCCGGTACCATTCTTATACAAATAGTAAATTGCTAGACATTTTTATAGAGGCAATCGTTTTATCTGGTTATTTGTACAGACTGTGAAAATATTGGGTAGACTTAGCTTCACGTAAATCCAACACTTTAACTCAGTAGGTAGCGTGTATGTCTACTAAGCTAAGTTACCCAGGTTCGATTCCCGGCATGACTGAAAAATGTATCATTGATGAAAATATGGGCTTACACATTCACGTTGATAAATTAACGGCCGCGGACTGGATGTTGTGACTAAGACATATGAAGCTACGACAGGCCTAGTCAGCAGGTAGTGGAAAATATAAGGCTTGAATGAAAAAATTTACCACAGGCTGGAAACAGTAATGGATGGAAAAAAAGCTTTACGTAAACTGCTGTGACTTTTATTCATCTACTTACAGTAACCTATTTTATCTTTGAAATGAAATAAGGTGAATCTACCTTTACACATGTTAAATGCATAGACCTATATGTTTATTTATTACATTTATTAGAGATGAATCGAATCCAAATCTCTCGAATCTCAAATCCAAATTCGAATCCTCAATTTTTTTTTGAAAGTACAATTTTAGTTTTATTCAAAATTTAATTTAAAAGGTCAACTACTTCGTAATTTTATTCGAGATACTTTTTTTTTTTTTAGATTTTTTACGAATCTCGAATCTCATGAATACCTTAAGATTTGAGGGATTCAATAGTCCCCATCTCTAATATACCTATATGTTACTCCTTAGTTCTAGATATAGCGCATATGTCTAGTTTATTAAAGGTTCCGGGCTTCGATTCCAAGTAGAAATTTATAATCGGTGAAATTAGTGCTTCGTCTCTTACAACGATAAACAAACCGCCGGTGGACCGAGTGTTGTCTGTGTGTGTATGCTAGTTTGTAAGTCGTGTGCCGAAATAATCAGTTGTTTTGACAAGCGCCCACAAAACAGTCGAGCCCTTGTAAAAAAATAAAATATATAGCCCTAGTGCCGTTACATTACAGATAATATAAAACTATTTGAGTGTAAAATTCACATAGATTCAAATCATAATATAACTTAGAGCGTGCATCACACGCCAATCAACTGTGTGATACAGTCGGTTAGAAATAGTACCTTTACACCAACAACTGTGTGATACAGTCGGTTAGAAATAGTAACCTATGTTTACACCAACACAAAGTGTTTGTTGTGAAAGTTTTGACTGAGGAAAGTGACAACAAATCAATATAAGCTATGTTCATATTATGGTTTTAGCGGATGGATACATAAAATTAGATCTTGTAACTATCGATAGCTGTCAGCTACCAACACTCCTATGGTGAATGGACTATAAGTACTAAAATATAGGCTGTGCTAATTTTATTTCATATCATAGTTAAAAATAAAACTTTTGCTAAAGAAACAGATGGCTATTTTAAATAACATGCTTTAAAAAAAACACCTTATAATAGTAGTTCTACGAACAGTTTTTGAATTTAAATAATTTGAGAATTTTTTTGTTTCAAGTTATTTTTAGCGCTAAGTCTTACCACCCGCTCGGGTTATACGCCTCTGTACAACACTAATGGTTTTAAGGATTAGGGAGGGTATATTTATGAGAAGTGTTTGCGCGGAGGGAGAGTAGAAAAACACTTTGGGAAAAAAAAACCCACCCTCATTACACCTGTCCGAGATTCGAACCTCGAGCTCCCCGTCATCGGCAGTCTAGTCTACCGCGAGAATAGCACCTTAGACCATGCGGCCACCGAAGTGGGTCGGTTTCAAGTTGAAATATTTCGTATTATTTCTCTTTGAATGTTGGATTGATATTTTTCCTGGGTGATAAAGTTAAACAGAAAATAAATGAATACCATCTTCAATAGTAGTGTACATATTTATTGATATTAATCAATATTAACGTGAAATTAATATTATAAGGAACGTACTTGATAGAACGACAATTGATTGATTGATTGATTGATCAATCAATCCATTGTCGTTCTACCAAGTACTTTCCTTATAATATTAATTTCATACTTCTCCTTACTACAAATTAAAATGAATTTAACTAATAATATTAACGTGGTTTAATACGTCAGTCTCGCTATATATATATATATATATATATATATAAGTAAAATAAATACGCCCCTGGTGCTCGGTCGATTGCTTGAATGAGCTACTAAACTAAACATTTATTTAAGCGACCGCCATCTTGAAACTGATAACCAGATCCCAAAATACGGCCTAGGTCCAAACAATGTCCCCGCCAAACTTGGTTAAAATTGCTCCAAGCATTTGGTGGTAATCGTGGAATAAATAAACAAACGAAATGTCCAGCGATTGATATAAAACAAGACCGCGCTCCGCTCTCTAAATTAACTCCTCTTGGTATTTTACCATTATTCAAATGTGTAACCGGGTTCCTTAATCCACTTCCGTTACTAACATAGTGTAGAAACTTGGAACGTGGGTTCGACTCCTGTGACAGTACATTTTATTAAATGAATTATCTTCATTTGATATAAATTGGNCTTTAAAGTCTCAAAAATTTGAAAGGAACTCATTACACGATGGATGAATTTATTATGTTTATGCCCATTGGTTCTAACAGGGACACAAGTTGTAAAAAAACAGCGAAGAAAATTAGTGCAATGTACGAGTTTTTAAAAATAAATATATTTGTAATTTTTTCAAGATGACATCGGTGGCATGGAGCCCCCTAAAGCCAGGAGCCCCGGGTAGTCGCCAACCTCGCTCGCCCCTTGGGGCGGCCCTGCTTATAATCGCAGCAATTTTGATTTAAACTGAAGGTATTTTAACATTTTCACAATCATAAATTTAACGATAGTGAACTTAAACTAAATATTGATGAATAACCGATGTCCTCTGGGATCCATCAATAATTTTTTTGGCATCAATGAAGCCTACTTGAACCAAATTTGAACTGATGAATACAAAAATGTCAAAATTGCTGGGATTAGAATAGTATTAAATGGATGTTCTACTTTTTACTTTCACTTACGGTTAAACTAATCTGACTGTAAAAATTGTATTGCATAATTTTAACAAATGTATGGTTATAAGTTATAAATATTTTTACCTTATATTAAACAAGCCTAATGCTCCCAGAATTACAAATAAACCAAACAGCAAAACAACTGAATGCAACAACACGCACATTTCTGAAACCAGATGAACCGTTTGGGGGCTGCGTGCACTAGCCGGTGACAATGAAAGGGTGAGTTACGCCCTTCGCCTGCCACAAATCACCGGATTTCACGGACTTTGTCGGACACTGTCCATGAAATCACAAATGACGGAAGTTGTTCGCTAAACCTTCTTTTAAACGTATCAATATTTTATATTTATTTTGATTGTGTGTACCTTAATATGTTGGTTGAAGTAGGTTATGGTTCAAATTCTTAATTCTATTGTTATTTATTTGTTAATCTCAACATTTCAATTATATATGAAAAGGCTTCCGAGTTTGTACTCATCGAAATACTTGGTTTTTTTAATGACTGGATAAAATAAACATATTTTCTAAAAACCCAGTATAAATCTCTCCGTGATTTACTGTATTTAAGGGAAACAATTTTTGTTAGCGTCGTGTCATATTATTAGTTCAAGCTATACGCCTAGATGTACTAATTACACAAATGTGTTAGGGATTAGGTAGATTTTACTTAGAGGAACTGCACCAGCATTTGAGTGGAGGGAGAGTGGAACACAATTTAAAGGAAAAACCTCAGTAGTGCACCCGACCGGGATTGAACCCTGATCTCCTGTTCTTCCGCAGTTTAGTCTACTGCGAGGGTAACGCCTTAAGACTTGCGGCCACCGAAGAGGGTGAAATTCAATTGTGTTTAAAATTGGCTATTGTTAAATTTTAAAAAAATTTCGCTTTTGCCGAACTTATGGTCACGCCAAGCCACGTTGACATTTTTGAAAACATTTTAATGACGACACTATGAGCGAAAAAAGTAAATCAATTTTAGTCAAATTTAGCAAAATGTAAGCTTTCTTTATACAAACGTTGTAGCACGGGCTAAAACAAACATATTAAAAAATACGTAGATTCCGTAAGAAACAAAGATGATGTAAAAGTGATTTATTTCTTGTTATTACATTTAACACTAGGGTTATTAATTACTTAATCAATATTCTAGGGATGAGAAAGCTTGTTTAGAGGAAGTGCACCTATATTAGCTTAGCGATGGTATGGGAAAACCATACATGTATAAAATCAACTTCAGTACATCGGCCCAAGATTCGATCCCCCGATTTCTCCTTAAATGACAAACTAAACAAGGCGAGACCGACGCTCTTAGACTATATGCCCACTGGTGTAGACAAAATAAAAGTGTTATCATGTTTGCCAGTGATCACGTGTGTTTATCAGTATATCAGGTTAAATGTAGTGCGTGAAATAATTTATTAGGAAGTCTGTGAATGGCGGCTGATTCCTTTTGTCACTTAAAAATAATTTAAAAAAGGCAGATATTTATATTAAATTAACAAAACCTTACACGTGCTCTAAATTAATATCAAAATATATGCACAGTAAAATATGGACACAAAATTATAATTCAAATCATCTGACACCTTCGCTCAGTCGATAACGTGTCCGTCTACTGAGCTAATGGTCCCGGATTCGATTCCAGGCATGGTCGAAAAATGTATCATTAATAAAATGTCGGTTTTCTTCTTTCGCAGTGATGACTTAACGGCCGGGGGACTGGATGTTGTATATGTTTTAGATTTAAATTAGTTTATAAGTCGTGTGCTGATATAATCAGTCGGGTCAGAAAGTGCGCGTTAAAATAATATCTCAAATACAAAAATAAAATCATTATCTTAGCTAAAATGTGAATCAAAGACTCTCTATTATTATTGGTGGTCAATTCCACTGAATAAACCATTTTATATGACTTTCCTATTTTATAAAAAAGTTTAGAGCTATATTCCATTCACCACTGGAGTGTAGGTAACTGACAGCTAGCAAAAGCCACCAGATGTACTCTCATGTATCCATTCGCCAAACTTCACGATCTGCAACGGTGCATAACAGTTGGGCTACGATCACTGACCAGGAGGACTATAACAGATAATAGACCCACAGGTAGATATGAATTCTGCCCCACCAATCTTTTTACCTTATATTAGGTTAGGCTTGCTTAGGTTAATCTAGTTTAGGCTAGGCTAGATTAGCTTAGCATTTTGTTGTGCTTTACTATTCATCACTTGCTGTTTTTTCGCTCAGCCTGATAAAACATTTACCACCATCCTAAATGGAGCACCACGACAGCCGGGGCCGAGTTGGTACACCAGTGCGACTTGTTTACTATCTCCAAGAAGGAACTCCTTGTGTTCCAACTGTAATGTGGTATTAAAGTGCGGCCGAAGGGAGCGAAAGTATTTTTAACAGTTTTTATAGAATATACATTTTTTGGTCAAAATAAATTAAATATTTCTCCAGTAGCAACATGGAGTTTAGTTTTCTGCACATGCTATTATCAACAGATCTTGAATAACTGGCAAGGTGTCCTGGAAGTTTGTCAAAACCTTTTAAATAAAGAGAAAAAGTTTTGACAAAATTACAGGACACCTTTGTCAGATATTAAAAATCTGTTGATATTAGCATGTACAGAAAACAAAACTCCATGTTGCTACTGGAGAAATATCTGATTTATTTTGGCCAAAAAAGGTGTAATGTTATGAAAACTGTAAAATTACTCGTGCTCCCTTCTGCCGCACCTTTAACGCCAACCTTTTAAACGCAGACCATAGCAGGTATACATGACGCCCATCTGCAAGACCACATGTTGACGTCAAAAACAAACAATTTATTTCTAATTATGTTATCATATTCTTTTAACCGGTTTTTTATCTTCTAGCTGTCAGTTACCACAATTCCTATTCCTTGTTTAAAATTTATATCTGAAAGCTGTTTTATATAATTATATTTTAAAAAATCTGAGGAAAAATATTTTGGGTAGTTTACTGATGTACAATTTTTAAGTTTTTGTTTTGAATATCAATAGTTTCTAAGAGAAAGTATGCGTGATTGTGTATTTAACAAATCCAATAATTCTCTCACAAACGCCAATAACTAATAGTTATTTTTAAATAGTAACTTATTTACCTTATAGCCTATTAAAAATTATTTAAGATTATAATAATTTTACAGCTGTATTTTTCTGAGCAATTAAAGCTTTTACCGAAAATTTTTTTAACTAGTCAAACTTTTTAGATACACTAATAGAATAGATAACATGTAAAACTTTCACTAAGCTCTGTATTGACCTGTAATTTAACACAATCATTCTCTACCAAACATTTTAGTACCAATAAAGAAACGTTTGCAAACTTAACGGTGGGATATATATATGTATATTTATTTGTTTTTGTCGAAAGTTTCAAAAGTCCTACATCCTAACTATAACATTCACGTCAGTGAATTTAGCGACCATTATTGTTGACGCTGGTCTCCGTACAACAATAAACCGACAGAGCTCGATGAAAGGTGCCCCAGATTGACCGCTACGGACGGCTGACTATAAGATTGTCGCCATGTTGTGCGTCATGTCTGAAAGGAAAGTGTTGACAGCTATCTCCGAGACAGAACACATGACGTGAGAGCTCTCGGTTCACATCTGGTTTATGTCCTACACACTAAGACCTTTGACACATTTCCTAGTATCCTATTTTAACTCAGCCCTCGTACACATTTACAATTAAATAAGCTGTTATAAAATTATAAATGATTTACACAAAATTGAAAGATGGCTGGTGGGTTTTCTTTCTTAGCACCGCGTCGTACTACCCGTTCGGGTAATTTACTAATTACTAAAATGGTTTATAGGGATTAGGAAGGTTATATTTATAGGAAGTGTACCCACATTTGCGTGAAAAGAGAGAGTTGAAAACCATTTTGGACAAAACACTCGACTGAGATTCAAACCTCGACCTCCCCGTCATCGGAAGTTTAATCTACTGCCTTAGACCATGCGACCACCGATGCGGGTAATTAATTCCTTGAAAATGTTTGGATTAATTTTTAACTAATTTAATGTAACTTATTTGTTGAAATTTTAAGAAAGGAAAATGGAAGTAGGTTTCCCAAGACAGCTGAGGCCCAGTTGGATCCTTGCTCTTGTCTATGTGCCTCTTGACCACAGCTGAGGCCCAGTTGGATTCTTCCTCTTGTCTATGTGCCTCTTGACCACAACTGAGGCCCAGTTGGATCCTTGCTCTTGTCTATTTGCCTCTTGACCACAGCTGAGGCCCAGTTGGATCCTTGCTCTTGTCTATTTGCCTCTTGACCACAGCTGAGGCCCAGTTGGATTCTTCCTCTTGTCTATGTGCCTCTTGACCACAGCTGAGGCCCAGTTGGATCCTTGCTCTTGTCTATGTGCCTCTTGACCACAGCTGAGGCCCAGTTGGACCTCTTAGAACGACGAGAGTAATTACGGGCATTGTACAGGATATAATTAAAACTATGGATAGTCTAATAATATCTATGAAATAGGATAAAAATACGCACAGATACTGAGCTATTTGGGAATAAATCAGAGTATGATATACATTTACAGTCCGATTTAGATATGAAGTAACTTTTTTGACGGTTATAAAAATTACTAAAACAGATTCCCACACATCTATACGTCAAGTCATGCTATCTGTATCCTCACATTTAATTAATAGAATCAAGAGCCTATGAAATAACATCAATAAAATAGTATTATCAATATTGAACGCAAAATAAATGGTATTTTCTAAAAGTTCCTTTCGACTTGAATCTTACTTTATGTAATCCCATCATACTTCTCTGCAAAGAGACGGATATTTTAACATTGTTGGGGTGGTAATTCACACATGCGTGAGGTTTAAGGTGTGGATGAAGGTTAAAACAAGGTAAAGGGCAGTGTTTTTTTCAGTTATTATAACAAAACTTTTCTTGGCCAAAATTTATCAAATGATTCTCCAGTAGAAAAAAAATAGTCTAATTTTCTTCACGTGGTGATATCAACAGTTGTTGAATATCTGTTAAAGGTGTCCTGGAATTTAATGACATCTTTTCTTCTTCATTTAAAAGGTTTATCATCTAATGCCGCTATGCTCATGACAGATATTCAACAACTGTTGATATCACCAGGTGAAGAAAATTAAACTTTGTTTGTACTGAAGCAATATTTGGTTTATTTTGACCAAAACAATCTTTTGATATAAATACTGTAAAAAAACACTGTCCTTATCTCACGTCCCCTACACTTACACCTTAAGGAAGATGTCTTCAGCCACTGTAATGCGGAAAGGGTCGAAATTCCGCTTCTAAAGGTCTTTGGTTCGGTTAGTATCTGGAATCTTCCCTGATTGAAAGGAACGGAGGAACATAAGTCAGCTTCTTCCAGGAAGCCCCAGACTTTCATAATCCAAGATATTAAATGTGGGGGGGGGG
>CABFWB010004041.1:6426-42486 GCA_902151455.1 Timema bartmani
GGGGGGGGGGGGGGGGGGGGGGTGTACACCCACCAAATATATTCAGAAACTCCTTCTGACATTGTTTGAAGGAACCAGTCACCCAGTACTGACGCACAATGAACAAATGCTCTTCAATTGAGTACACTATATTTCTTCCACATACTTGCTCAAACTGTATAACGAGACACACTCTTGCGCCAATATCTAGACAGATGGTGCGTCAATTTGGATCCCAGCTGGCAAGCTGGCAGGAAGACACGTTTTTCCAAGTCTACTGCTTTGTCTTGAAATAAAGAGCAGTATCGTTCATGTTTCATGCTCATCTTATATTCCACATATATTATATTCCACATTAAAAGTGTTCGGTTCCGAGTGATAAACACTGTATTTGGGACTTTTTCGGTGGTCGCGTGGTTTAAGACACTACTCTCGTAGTAGACCAGACCACCCTTCAAGGTTTAAATCTTGGTCGGGTTTACTGAGAGTGTTTTTTTCTAAAGTGGTTATCCACTTGCTCTCCACGTAAATGTGGGTACATTTCCTCTAAATATAAACTTACTAATCCCTAAAACCACTAGTTTAATTAGTACGTAAGAGAATAACCCAAACGGGTAGTAATAAATGGTGCTATTATATATAATATTTTGGTGCACCAGTAATATAGATGATTCTTTGGAGTACATGAGGGAGACTTGCCAATGATCCTATATTGACTTAGTACTTGATATAGTAACCAATTTGACTCTAACTCATTTCTTCGCATAGTGTTCCTATATTCTAAGGAGAAAATATAACTGGATAATTTGTGGTTTAATCACAAATCAGATGCGAGTTGATCTCCAATCAGTATCTCAAACCTAATTTTCATTTGCACCACCAACAATAATTATGAGGTAATATTCGATCAAATCTCTGATCCAGCTAACCATAATCTATAATCATTTTGATGGAGAATATAGCTTATAAGTTTAGTCAATTTAAATAGTTTTGCAACTATAATTTAATCACCCGATGTCTATTTTAGTGATTAATAAATGTAAAGCAAGTGTTTGTACATAGTTTGAGTTTAACTTATTTGTAAAGATAGTAGTGTAAAATATTATTTAACAATATCACTACGAAATTGTTCGAAACATTTTTCTAAAGAGACGTGGCGTAAAAGGCAATTTATTACTACCAGAGACATAATATAAAGGGACTACTGTACATTATAGCAACATGCATTGTGTTGAACTATAGTGAAAAAAAAAATGCATGTTCAAAATTACATTTTTTACTGTTTTTTTGAATGTTGGTTCTATTCTTTTATTGTAATTACCTACTATAAAAGATTTAGCTCAACGATGCATAAAGAACTTTTTACTGTGTTCCCATATTTGATTTACTTTGTAGTTTGGACACATACGTGGTCAGTTTAATGGTTGAGTAGGTATTTTTATCCCTAAGAATTAACTTGATTGTGAGCCAAGCTCTCCTTGATCAAAAATCAAGCTGATTGACAACCCAGTGACTGAAGAGTCAATATGATACAAATGTGCATATGTACATTTACCATCGATGTACCGATTTACTTGTCCCCTTGTTCAAAGTGATGCTTGGACAAACTCGGTATTAAACTTGGTAATCCTGTTATACACATACAAACCGTTTTCCTTTGACTCGTTTCAAAACCCGTGATCTGTATTGGTGGTTGAAAAGTCTATAGCTTTACTCTATAAATAGAGCTTGAGGTTTAAATCCTGGCCATGTGAAATGAAGAGGATTTTTAATAAATGGTTTCCCATTCTTTCTATATGCAAGTGAAGGTTCATTTCCTCAAAATTATACTTTAATTATCCGTGTTCATTTTTTTTTTGACTATGCATATTGTGATGTTATTTTTGTTATAAGAATTACTTATAATATAAATTTAATAGTCAGTTGACTCAATTCTTCAAATATATAATAACGTTGACAATTTTACTGTTTATTTGTTTTAAATTTCATTCACAACTCCTAAAGTTTCAAATATTCACTATTTATTTATAATTAAAATATATATCACGTATATAATCTACTTACCTTTATTTCACTATATAAAATTAAATTTCTTTATTTTGATTCATAAACTGCCAACCCGCCATGTTTATTATTTTTGTTGATAAGTCATTTTAACGCTATCTGCTTTAGAGACTGGTTTATTTCGTAACTATTATAATATTAATTTATTTTATGTTTTTGGACGCTTTTAACATCTGGCTGTCATTTGAAGAAATAATTGCCCTTAGCGGAAGAGATTATTATTCTCGTTTGGTTTTTTTATGCCAAATTTAAATTAATTTTAAAGATGACTTATGTTCATATGTCCAAATTATAATGTCTAGTTATCTTTATAGTAATACTTTCAATATTTAAATAGTTAAGATTGTTTGTTTTATTCTTTGTATATAAATCTCGGCGACTATAATTTCTCCTAGGCCGGAGATTGTTTATTTTAAAACAAAAAAGAATGTGTTGGTGTTTTGTTAAAGTTTTGTTTGTTGACTCGAAAATTGTTTTGGGAAGCGTAAGGAAGGACCCGGTCTGGGGATCGTTTAATGATATTCTGTTATGGTTAATTGTAATTTTCATTAGCCAAAACTTCACTAAAAGTAAGGATTAACCTTTGAGGAAGGTCAAGTGCAAGTTTATAGGGAAAATTTTGTTGAAATTTAAGGCCTGGAATTTAATTGTTGATGGAGCTTTAGGTCAACATTTGCAAGATCGGACATTTTGGGTGATATCAAATTCATCTATAATCATCCTGTTCAGGGTTTAAATAATTGACTATAATACCTAAAATTATTAAAGAAGGATAAATAACTTCAGTTTTCAAACCATAAATATTACAGTTTGTCAACCTCAGAACAATATTTTGTTTATTAAAGAATCATAACATTATTGTTATATATTATAAAGTATAATTCTTTTTTTTGTTAAAATCCTGTTATTTTATTTAAAGAAATATTCCTGTGTCAATAATTATATATATATTTTATCCTCATAATTCAAGTGAGAGTTTAACATTTTTAAGTATTGCTCAACAATACTTTTATTAATTTTATAACATAGGAGGCATGCCTTACTAGGTAGGGTTTATTTAAGGATTTCATTTACAACAATAATTACAATCAACTCTTTAAATTTAATTGTGTCATTTTCTTATTTATAACATCAATGTATATTGTATCTTTTTTTGAACTTGCATCCCATGTATAGATATTCTCATTAGATTGGATGTCCAGGGCAAGAATAATAATCTGCCTCAGGAAGTCTTCGGTTGTAAGTGTCCAACTTAAGTTAAAACTTTAGGTAAAGTCCAGGGGTCTTGAGAGAAAGGGTTTTCGTCTTACCGCTGAGCAGTTTTTGGGGATAAATTTATTTAATGATAAAAATTTACCTACTTCACAAAATAAAAGTGGTTGGTAGTTGGCACCCAACATTATATATATATATTATAAATTAAATAAAATTCATTAGTATATTCATACAGAAAAAACAAAAACATAGTTACTATTTTTTTTTCACCACAAAATATCCTGGGTGTGTAGTAAGAAGTGGCACACACATATACGAGTACATCCATGTATGTATACAAAATCCACATTCTCCAGCTTTTCCACTTGGTTGGTCAGGAACGCTACTCTCCCGACAACCCCCCAACGATCGAAAGCCCTCATTTTCCACTTTTTCCAGTAAATTGCCCCGTCTGCTATCTCGTGGCTCACAAACCTACTCTATTATCTCTGCACCGAACACTCTAACCAGCCTCCACGGCTCTATTTTATTTCTCCATCTGGCAGCCACCTGGCTTTTGGGAGCTGTTTGATAAAATTACGAATATACATATTTATGAGCAAATTCATTTGTAGTTTGTAAAAATAATTTAGAAAATTCTGTTTAATAAATTGTAGCTTACTCTTGTCTTGATATAACTCACAAGTGTTTCTACAAGTAAGTTTATAGTTCATTTTTCATTAAAGCTTAATGTAGATTACAGACACTTGCATATCAAAAGTTATTTTCTACAAATCTTAGTACTTAGGTAAAATACGTTTCAACTGCAATTTGAATATATTTTTTCTTTAGTAAGAGTCCTGTATAGTTTTATTTTATCGTGGTGTCTTACTGTCTACTCTAATGTGGTAGGGATGAGGAAGGAAGCATTTTAAAGGTAATCTACTCGCATTTGCATGGAAAGAGAGTGTGAGACCATTGAGGAAAAGCCACCCTCAGTAGACCCAACCGGGATTCAAACGCTGACATCCCCGTAGTCCGCATGCTAGTCTAACATGAGAGTGACGCCTTAGACCATTATTCCACTGAAGTTGTTCAAATTTAACTTATAATTCCTTTTTATAAACCTTGTTATATTCATACTCTGATGGTGATAGCTTAGATAGGTGATTATTGAATTTAGGATATGTTAATTTAATTTGAGAAAAATAATAAGTATATGCTTTTGTCACATTAGTCTAATATAACGAGTGAGTTAATTTAAAATTGGGGTATTATTGCAATATTTGAGTCAACTCGGGTATTCGAAAACAAGATGCTTAGGAAAATATTGAGTCCAAAACGGGATGAAGATAATGAAAATTGGAAAAGGTTACTTAATTATGAGTCACATACCCTGTAATCATCACAAGACATTGTTTGGGTGATAAAATTTCCCATGTTACGGCGGGCAGGACGTGCAGCGAGAGTAGAGACAAACTAGAATTGCGTTCAAGGTATTAACTGGCAAACTCAATGGGAAGAGTCCATCGAGAAGACCTAGACAAAGATGGGAGGATAGCATTTAAATGGACCTGAATGAGATAGGATGTAATAAGTTAGATCGGAAATAATTTGCTCAAAATAGTAATAGGTGGCGTAATTTTTTCAGGGCGGCATTTCACTTTTAGAGTCCCTAAAGCTATGGAGTAAATATTGTCAAATATATTATAAAACAATATCAGTATTTGCCTTAATTCAGGAGTAAAGAAATTATATGATTGCACTAAAATAATGTTGATGGATATAACATAAATAATTTTTCACTGTTCCATAGGAAATCTTGAACTTAGGTCCAATTTTTTATCTAGGCTTCAATTTGTTTGTGCATTGCTTCTTAATACCCATCCAGTATAAATGCCATGTGGTCTGCAGCATAACGTTTATATACAGTTTGTTATACTTGTGAAGTAAGTATGAAAGTGACGCGTTTAATTTATCTTAAACGCATAGCCCGAATGGGTAGTAAGACGTGGTGGTAAGAAAAATCTAACCCGGGTCAAGTGCAGTATGTTATATTCGTGTTACCTCTTTTAAGCTTGCCTTTTGATATTTGTTTAGAATGTATAATATATTTGGTATCAATGCGCGTTGTATACCCAACCAGAACGAGCAACTGTTTTTTTTTTGTATTTACAGATTTAGTCTAGTTTAGATATACTACATGTATTTTATTTATCAACGCTTCGTACTATCTGTTCGGGTTATGCGTGTATATAATAATTACTCTAATGGGGTAAGGATGAGAAATGGAGCATTTTAGTGTTAATCTACCCACACTTGCGTAGAAACAGAATCAACACGAGAGTAACGCCTTAAGCTGTGTCTCCACCGGAACAACATAGAGCGACTTTACTTTTGTGCTACACAGTGTTATAAGATATTTCACATTGGAAAATAATTTGATCAACTTCAGTCAACAAACTGTCCTCACTGAAAGAACATTAATGCATCAAGTTGGTGTTTGTTTTCTATAGTTAAAACTATGTGCAACATTGTGTCTACACCGAAGAAACAGTTCGTAGTTTGTGTCAACATACGTGACGAAGAAGATGTTTTAGTGGCGGCCATGCACTTACTTATATTTCATGTCTTTGGCGTTCAACAGACACTTACTTTTTTTCAACACCATGTCTTACTACCCGTTCAGGTTATACGTATAAATACTAATTACGCTAAAGGTTTTAGGGATTGAGAGGGCTACATTTATAGGAAATGCACCCGCCTTTGCGTTGAAAACCATTTTGGAAAAACCACCCTCGGTATCCCCGACCTAGATTCGAACCTCGATCTCCCCGTCATTGATAGTCTAATCTACTGTGAAAGTAGTGCATTAGACCATGTGGCCATCGATGCGGGTGACGCACACATTGTTTGTAATTTTATCAATTAATTGAATTGATTTATTTTAGTTGAAAAATGACACCTCGACACGAAATTCGAACCTGGGACTTTGGTCTTAGTGCACCAATTCTCTATCATTGTGCTATCCATAACTCATCCCGTGCTTAAGGTCATTCTTTACACAATCATTGTTTAAGGTTTATTCTGGATAGCTCAGTGGTAGAGCATTGTCGCACTAAGCCACAGGAGTCGTGTTCTGTTCCCGTGTCCAGTTATTATTTTTAAATTAATTGAAATGTTTTCCTTTCCATACGGACAATGACATGATTACAATGATTTGGAACCTGTTTGTTGATATTAATTGTAGTTAATTGAGTGCAATTCTCTGAACTCCATCTAAACGCTATGCCAATGAACTAATTTACTAGTGTAAACTTTTTAATTACAATATGTACCACGTACCTCTCTAAACTTAGAAAAACCATCCAAATAGAAGAAACATTTGTTAATACGACAGAATGTTGGGCACTGTTTTATAAGTTATGTTGATATTTACCACTTTGAACGAATATTTGCAACAAACAGCAAATTGTATTTATTTCGACATCATCATGATACATCAGTCACATATATCACCAAACGCCAACTTTTCATTTGCACCCATATTTTTTTTATCAACGCATCTTACTACCTGTCCAGGTTAAACACATATGTACTAATTACTCTAATGAATTAGGGATTAGGAATGTTGAATTTGGAGGAAGTGTATCAGAATTTGTGTGGAGGCAGAGTGGAAAACCATTTGGGAAAATCTATTCTCAGTACACTAGACTTGGATTTGAATCCCAATCTCACTCTCATCGGCAGCCTAGTCTATTGCGAGAGTGACGCCTTAGACCATGCGACCATTGAAACAAGTTTGCAACTATGTTGCAGCTGCATGATAGTTTTGAGATTTAAGTATCGTTCCATTTTTTTTAATATATAAAAAGCTATCAGAACCAAAATATTGCCATCGAAAAAATATAATATGAGATAAAGTTAGGTTGAGGTCTATCATACGTAATTATTTTTATAGCAAGTATATTCAACCATATTGAAGCAAATAAAAAAACCTAAAATGAAAGTATATAGTGGTTCATAACAAAGTTTCTGTAGCTTAGAAATAAATTTAATTATCATGTATAAAACTAATGTCCAAAAAAACCAATACATGTGTGCACATACACATACATAGTATTAGAATTATTTGAATGGCCACCGTCACCCTGTTACAGTCAAACCTTTAAACAACGTAGTATTTTTTTTACAAATAATTAGTATAATTGGTAAAAAGTGATAAAAGATATAGAATCATAAATGTAAATCAAACAATAATAAAATATACAAAGAACAAAATTCATGAACGTTTAAATAATTGCAGTTAAAACATTATTAAAAATTAAGATATTGATAGCTACAAACAAAATTATTTTGTAGCATTCAGACAAAAATTAAAATTCAATTTTAAAAAAATTTAACATTTTTATATTGAATGTTTTTAACAATTTTGCCTCTTCCTTTGCTCTATGCAGAGCTGTAGTTTGCATGTAAATTAAAGGAAACAGCCGTAGCCCACATTTCATTTAGTGCAAGGAGGCTTAGTATTTTTCCAGTATCTAATTCAAAATTCAAGTATATTCCAATATCTAAATTATCAACAGTAAATAAATTTAAGTATAATTAAAGTATTTCTAGTAATTGTTAACACCTTATTAATATATTTATTTTTATAATATGGTATCTTTCACCGGGAAAAATATTATTTAGTTCGGTCGCCTGTGTGTGTAGAATAATAGTCGCTGTGGTGCACAGAACGTTGTCCCGGGGTACACTGTCTGCACGTTGTACCCGCAATGAGATGATACAGATTATGAAGGTGTGGGGCCAGGAATTATCTTAAACTTAATTTAAGATTAATTCATCAAACGGTTGTGACAGTCGGGATAATTTCCTAATTTTTAATTTTTAATTTTCTGGGAAAATATCCACGGTGCCAGCCGGGAATCAAACACGGGACATCTAGCTTCAAAGCAAAGAGCACTGACCATTATACTACGGGGCTAGTTAATGTAATTGTCACTACAAGAGATTAGCTTGAGCGGCTTTAGGTTTATGTATAGATTTAGTGACACATATGTAATTCTTTAAATTCCATATACATTCAAATTCAGAACATTCTCGCTAGTTGTCATATGCGGTTTATATTGTCACCACGTCTTACTACCTGTTCGAGTACGCATTGGAACTAATTAAGCTAATGTATTTATATGAATTGTAACTGAATTTGCATGAAGGGAGAGTATATAAACCTTTAGATAAAAAAGCCTTCAGTTCACCAGACTACAACCAAAGCCCAGATCCCCTCGTCTCTGACCGTTGAGTTTATTGCGAGAGTTTAGCCATCGATGCTTGTCAATTTATATTGCTACCAAAATATTATACATTTAAGGGGGTTTCAAATGAAGACCTTTCTTAAAAATATATTATGCTTATATTAGGAATAACTTTTTACTTCTATCTTTAGCTCAAATTTAAAAAATCCTAAAATAAAATTCGCCCTCTCTTACTATCCATTCAGGCTATATTTATTTTGTTTAAAGTTAATGATTCAAAGATGAGGAGGTATAAACTAAGGAGGATATACCTACATTTGCTTAAAAAAGAATAGGAAACAATTTTGGAGGAAAAGCCTCTAAGTTCATTCAATCAGGATTTGAACCTCGATTTCCCAATCAGTGGCTAAGCCAAACTATATGATCTTGAAGTTCAATCAGCGTATCCTCCAATGTGGGTGAATAGGCTTATAATTAAATTTAAAAGTACCCGCTTTGGTGGTCGCTTGGTCTAAGTCGCTACTCTCGCAGCAGAATAGACTGCCAATGATGGGGAGATCAAGGTTCAAACTTTGGTTGGGTGTACTAAGTTTTTCAAAAATTGTTTTTCACTCTCACTTCACGCAAATATGGGTACACTTCCTATAAATATATCCTTCCCACCGTAAAACCAATAGCGAAATTCATATATAAGCGTATAAACCGAATGGGTAGTAAAATGCGGTTCTAGAAAACAAAGTAACAAAAGTCAAAAGAAATGATTATTTTAAGGGTTTTTATTTATTGTTTGATTCATACGGTTTTGGTCTCGGGCTATTTAAGGACTACAATCAATGATTAATGATAAGGATGACATATTAGAGTGCAGCCATATAAGCGTGGAGAGGGAATAAGGAAATGCAGTGATAAATCATTTAAGTGGAAAACTTATTCAAGTGGAACTCGACTTCCTCGTTACTGGCAAAATAATAGATTGCTATTTTAATGACTCGTACTGTGGGGACTAAGACAAACAATATAAATATGTATTTATGTCGCTAAATGATCACGTCAACCATTAATTTAACAAACCTTGTTTAATAAAATAAATGGAAAAATAACACCTGGACATGTTAGCGAGCCCGGGACCTTTGGTTTAACGCACCATCGCTCTACCACTGAGCTATCCAGAAATCTCCCTGTGCTCAGGGTCGTTCTTCACTCATATCTTAAGACAGAGTCTGTGATGGACGGGTGAATATCATCCGCTACTAAGAACTATCATTGATACCGCAGCCACCGGCGACCCGGCTGTGGCGCTATGAAGCCAACCTTGTTTAGATAGACAAATTTTGACACACACACACACACACACACATGTGAAATGTTATTAAATTTTACTAGGCCAGGAAATAATTAATCACTATACTGCCACTAGGTTTCATTGTACAACTCGTAATAAAATAAATGGTGCGGTGCACCTCACAGAATTTCTCCCGCTTTTATCTTAAAATATGCATTCACTAAAAACTGACAGGATCCAATGAAACGAAAATAATAATAGCTCTATACATTGTTGTGGAAACACTACATCAAGGATCATAAATGAAATAATATACACTGTTACTTAATCTTCATACTTCTGTATGGAACTGAACGAGCACATTTTTTAATTTAGCATCGCGTCTTACTACCCGTTCGGGTTATACGCTTAAGTACTAATTACTCTAACGGGTTAGGAATTGTGAAGGTTGAATTTAGAGTAAGTAAACCCACATTTTCGTGGAGGAAGAGTTGAAACCATTAAGGAAAAATCATCCCCAGCTCACCCGATAGTCCAAACCTCTATTTCTACGTCCTCAGCAATCTAGCTTAAAAAGAAACTAGCGCGCTAGCTAGCTACGCCACCGAGGCGGGTAAAGAACACATTTAAATAGTATTGTAAAACTAAACTAAAAGTTTAACCAATGGTTATACTTTACCAAAGGTTAAGTTAAGAGGACTTTAGCATGAAATTATAATATGGGGTCTAAGTATTCTTAACTCACTGTAGGGGGGCCTACCCTTCTCTGCTAATTTTTTCTATAATGATGGATGATGATAATAATATTAATAATATTATATTACAATATTATAAACTTTTATGCCTAGTTCTTTTCTCTTATTTTAGAATAAATAATATTTTATGTATTCCAACTATTTAATATTATTAATTTTTAATAATCTTAACCATCATATTTAAATGCAAATAAAAGTTGGGGTTGTTACATAATTTTAGAAACAATTACTAACGAAACCGTTGTAAATATGAGGAAGGATATACCTTACGCCATAATTATTGTAGTTTATATAAACAAACATGCATATTAATAGTTGAGCCAGGAGATTTTTTGGTTTCATCTCTGGGGACTTAGAGTTTAATACATTTTTCGATTCAGCAGAATACCAGCATAATATTAAACCTTTTAATTTTAGGGTAGCTTATAGCTGCCATATTGAAAAAATGGACACTAAATTGGAGTTTTTTGCGGGTTTTTTCTCATTAATGGTGGCTTTTACGCAAATATTGTATAGGAAAATAATTTAAAGAACATAGATTTTCCACAATAGGTGTTCAGTAACAATTTTTGATACAAGCGTTCGTTTTTAAGATACAAGCCTTTTTTGCAGAACTAAATGCACCTTTTTCTCCGGTTTATTGAGGCAACGTTCTCTATTCTTTAAACCACCCACATTTTTGACAGGTTAAGAAATCTTTTTATTTTTTTATTCCGATTATTAATTGAAAAATAAAGATACACAGGGAGCAAAAAGAACAATAAATTTCAGCAAAAGACCTGCATCAGTTGGAAGATACTATTTAAATTATTTGGATATGAAAAGTTTATCAATTGGAACTGTCCCAATGACAGAAGACTTGATCAACGCTCATGAGATAGGTGAAGAAGCTTACGAGAACTTCAAAAGAGATCACCTGTCCCAAGAATAAAAAAAAAACAGAAGAGTTTCTAAGCCTCTAAAGAAACAGAAGCTGAAGACATTTTCTAATTTGTAGAAAGGAAAATGTGTTAAGCTGAAAAACAGAGAATTTATTGTCAAGGGAGAAATAAATGTATTTACTCAGATAGCAATCATTGCTGAGTGAAGATATCTGGATATAGGAACTGTTTTTCCTACCCACTGGGACCTCTTCCATGGTCCTTAACAACGTCAGATGGTTCAGTATGAAAAACTGCTAAGTCTAAGCTAATGGAACTAATTTCCAAGTATGTTGCACCTTCTGATGACATTCATAGTAATGCAGTTTACATCAATGATGGAATGTGCATGGTTCAAAAATTACCACAGGCAATACAAACGTTTCGTCAAGTAGCAGAGTAGCTATTTTTGAGGCTGATACATGAATCCATACCGTCTCCAAAAACATATTATGTTTTTGATACATACAGACAAGGATCAATAAAACTGATGAGAGAAAACATCGAACTGTCGGTGATCATACAAAAGTGAAACATATAACGTCTGCTCACCCAGTCCGAAAATGGAAGAAATTTCTTTCAGTTGATTAGAACAAGACAGAACTGATAAGTTTTCTTTGCAAAGAATGGTAAAGTGAACAGTATTTATAAAAGCTGGATAAATGAGTGTTGTATGTTAATTGCGAAGAATAGTGCTACAAAATTACAAGTGAACTGGTACAAAAAGCCTCTGAATTGACATGCTTTCAAGAGGAGGCTGACACTCGACTTTTATTTCATGCACATTATGATCTTGTGTCTGGATTCAGAGATATACTTATAAAATCTGTAAATAATGATTGTTTTTTGATCAAACTGTTTGCAGTAAAAGCATAGTTGAAAAAGTATCAGAAATAATTTTTATTAATGTGGATCAAGTAACAAGTAACAGTACTGCAACATGAACCAAATGCAGGAAATTCTAGGCATGGAAGTGTGCAAAGCTTTGCCTGTCATGCATTCACTCACTGGTTGCGATACATTCAGTGCTTTTTCTGACAAGTGAAAGTCTTTAGCCTAAAAAGTAATGAAACAAAATGTTTAATATAGAAATGCTTCTGGTACTATTGGTATAGCAGCTGACATACCGGAGTAAACAAATAAACAAATTTATTCATTTGATTCTCAACTCTACTATGGAAATAAAAACTTCTCAGATAAAAATGAATTACGTAATTCCATTTTTTCTACTAAAAAGGGGTCAGTGGAATTTCACAGCCTCCCTCCTTATAGAAACACACTCTACCAACATATAAAAAGGGCTAACTATAAGGCTCTCATCTGAAAAAAAAAGTCTACAAACTGACCCTGATATTCCAGCCGCAGACCAACATGGTTGGACTTCTGGAACAGACGGCGACGGAAGAGCTGATCTGAAAGTACAGTGGATGGACTGCCTTCCTGCTCCTGACGCTGTTTTTGAACTGATGTCATGTTATTAACAAACAAAAATATGTCATGCCATCATGTCAGTGTATTTACAACAACCTCCAATGTACAAACATGTGAAAAATACATTACTGTTCTAACTACGAACAACTTGATGTTTTGGACTCTGGTATGTTGACAGACGATGACAGCAGTGAAGATGATGACTAATATTGTAACAGGTCTTATATTTTAATATCGTGTAAACATGGAGTAATTAATAAGTATTTATTTTTAATTCATTTGTATTACTAATTCCATTATATGTTTGCCTCTCTGTGTATTTTACATGTAACTAAACAACCTTTAGAAACAAAACCCTATTTTATCCACCACACAACTCCTAAACCCAAAATCCTACAAAGCAATATTACTGGACATGGAGTATGTAGAATTTTATGCTCTACAATTTTGGCCCAGTATATATTTTCAATAGTATACATCATTTATGAGATAATTGCAAAAAAAAAGTTTAAGTGGACTTTTATAGTGGCCAATTTCTTAGATATGGATGCCATGAGCTACTCCATATTTCAGGGTATCATATCATTAATAAATTAACACCTTGGATCATTAGGAATCAAAAAAGGTACACATTATCAAGTCCCCAGAGATGAAACCAAAATCACCATTTTATATTCCTGACTCAACTACTATATAACTTAGATGATCCAGTGGACGCTTTAGTAAATTGTATTAAAAAATGTCAAAATTCTCGCAGATATCATTGCGTGGATCTTTGTTCCTGTTTCTGAAAAAATATTATAATCAGTGTTTGTATTTAAATTAAATCCTTAAAATAAACGTAACATAGCCAACGTATTTTTTTAATTAGAAATAGTCACATGAAGAATGAGAATATACCTTCTAAATCAACATTTATACCAGTAGACTTTACAATACATTTCCTGGGCCTCACGTCTTATTAGCCATTCCCGTATTTACACTAGACGGGTTTATCTTTGTCAATGTCAAACTAGACTATCAGTTGTTTATGTCTTAGCCTACGTGCCCAATAGTTCAGTTTCAATTACAGTTAGGTTAGTAAATAAGTTCAATCAATCTTTTATGTTCATAAGCATATATTTAGTCTTAGGAACTATTTATTAGAATTAATTAGACATTTGAATATGGTAAATCAAACCAACGCACTCACTTCTAAATCCACTTACCAATCAACTAGCTTTAAACAATTAATGTCAATCGTAGATAAGCACCCGATTATCATGGATCAGACAACATACGTCACTTGCGTGTCTATATTATAGTTAGTTCGTACATATCACAATTACATCGTTCAATTAAGCTTTCCCAGAGCTCAAAGGTTGATCACGGTTGAGGTGGGTGTAGTGGGTGTAGCCGTGTAGGGCACATA
The DNA here is from genome assembly GCA_902151455.1 of Timema bartmani. Lineage (NCBI taxonomy): Eukaryota > Metazoa > Arthropoda > Insecta > Phasmatodea > Timematidae > Timema > Timema bartmani. Next base: position 20,721 of record CABFWB010004041.1, read on the forward strand.
TAAACCAATATTAGCTGGCATTAGGATCAGTATAGTCACGTGAGTGGTCACGAGCGAGAGGCATCGATAAGCTTCAATTACTTGTAGCGCTTTCAGGGGGAACAGAACACACAGTCATGTGTTAAATTATTTTTAAAACTTGTGGAGAATGAATCTTCGGGGAGAAACGACACTATATTAGTCTCTATATTTGAGAGATTCCTACAATACGTAAAGTAAATATCCATATTTAGTCTTACAACATAACTTCTAAATGTTATTAATATATTGTGAAAGACTTAATTTTTTTCACACAAAAATCATTTTAAAATTATGACCACCAGCATTATATAGGTTGAATTAAATACATTATGATTACTTAATCACGAGGAAAATACACTTCCCAATGGAGTAACATTGTAATTAAAATAGCCTCCTTAGAGTAACTTTGTAATGTTTGATAGTTCACTAGCCTATTGACATTGCCTAATTTTATTGCATGAATAATAACTATTTATTTATTTATTATATTAAATGTTATGTATAAGTATTTTCTTAGAAAACCCAATGGACAACGATAACGTAGGTTTGGATAGATAAAGCTGGTTTTAATTAAGCCAAAATGTCATCAATGAGTTTTGTGCTTTCTTCAACAAAATATTCAAATACTTAATGCAAACTGTTTCATACTAGAAGAGGACTAGTTGTAGAATCTATTAAATTACATTAGCAATCATTTTCCCAATATGAGCATCATTCATTGGAGTTGGTCCAGTATTTTTTTTTTTATCTGTAAGAGGGGTTTGTACATTTGGGATAGTTGCCTTTGACTTTTTTATTTATAAATTTGAATTAGAATATCAATATAATTTTCTGAGAAGTACTATAAGATTGTAAAGATTAAATATGATGGGAAATTAAAGGTTGAGAGGAATGTTTAAGGAGGAGTCAGTGCAGGACAAGATAGAGAAGGCACGATTAAGGTGGTACTGTCATTTTAGGAGAACGGAGTGGATGATACCAAGGAAGATGTTGGATATTGAAGTGTGGGAAAGAGCCCAAGAGGAAGACCAAAATACAGGTGGTTGAAGGGAGTGCAGATAAATGTGAAGGAGAGAGGAAAATACTGGGTCATTGTGGCGAAAGAGAGGCGGTGGAGAGAAAGGATACGCTGGAGAGGCTTATGTTCTAAATAAACCTCCATTGATTTGAAACTGTTCATGATAATAATGAGTACAAAACTAAGCTATAGTATTCATTATACTGGTGGTAAAGGAAAACTTTATGTAAAAATTATCATAAAAAGCAATGTGTAATCACAAAGCCGATTATATTGTAAAACAAGATTAATGGCTCTTTTCAAAATATTTATTTACAGGAACTAAACGAATAAGTTATATCTCATTGGATAACATTCACAAACTTTTAAAATAAGAAACAAATTTCAATTACACTTCATTTACCAGCAGTCCTACTTCTGCGACTACACAACTAGCCTATCATATAATATACATCATAGTGAAACTAATTAACGTAAGCTTGTTATCTTTCAGAATAAACTGAGGTTAAATATAACTAATTTGATTAGAGTACTATCATGATGTACATATATTTAATTCATTAATCGTGGTACTTGGTTAATTGAACCGAACCAGAGCAGAGATTCCTCGTTCTCACTCGCTCTATCAGTGGTGAAGGATGGTATCTGACGCTTGACATGCAATCGTTTAAAACACAATTCATTAGTAACTATACAATCTGCAATATATATAAACCATCTCTTTCCATTTGGTCATAGTTATCTATCAGATAAGAACTAAACCATTATTTGTACAAAAAAAATCAATCACTGCTCCTTTATTAAGAATTCCTCAATGATCCTGTAGTAAAACACTCAGGTCATTTTTTGATAACTTTCCTTTAGCAATTTTTTTTAATATAGATAATCACCAAACCAGATAGGCCTATACAGCATTGTCCGATAGCGATACACACGGATGTATTATTTCATAATGGAAAATTGTGCTGGAGCAGTAGTAGAAACTATACTTAATACCAAAATAAAATATAAAATTTTGCAAAAACATCGGCTGCTAGATGGTGTTTTAAGCATTACCAAGTGACAGCCCAATCACATTTATTAATATCACAAGAAAACATTGAAAATTCTATACAGAATTTCCTTTAAAAAAAATTAAAGCAAAGTACATTCATTAAATAAGCCTTCCGTGACACTTAATTTTAAATTGATTGTTTTTGTTTCTACATGTTTTCTATAATTTTTGTCAAGGGGTTAAATATAGGAATATTGACAAAGTCTTTATCTGACAGCAAAAAAAAAAACTATCTGAAGGTAGGTGGGCGCTGCATTCACTGTGAATAGAATAACCTTCAATGAACAACGACACTCAGGGGATGTTCTAAGTATTTTCCTGAAGAATGGTGTGGAACTCCAAATCAACCCCCCTATAAACCTGTTCTCTGCAACGATACTCTAGGCACTCGTTTGAAACTGAAAAATGCATGGATTGCTTAGATTGAAATATTTCTAATATCAACTAAATGTGAAGAGAGAAAATATGTTTGAATGCAACTTATTATGTTCTTGTTTGAATACAACTTATTATGTTCTTTCTCTTTCTATACATACATGTGAATACTTATGTTCACATGGAGAAAAATAAATTGTATAGTACTTATTGTATGCGTAGAGGCTCAAGAGGTAGTTAAACGCAGTGTCAAAAAAATAATCGTCCTTTATTTATATTCAATAAATACTATCTTGATTCAATTTATTCTGGTGTATGCGTAGAGTTTTTCAAGTAATTTGAATTGCTCTTTTACTCATAGTAAAGATCACTGTAACGTATTAAGGATAAGGAAAGCTAAGTATAGGTTTATATGTATTAGGCCCTCTGAAACCCCAGAGGCTCGGTTTTTTCCTTCATAGTGAACTGAGATGGTCAAATAAAAGTCAAAATTTAAGAATAGGTTTGTCGGGAAATATGCACTATTATAATAGTAGAATTAAATTAAGAGTTCCAGATACAAGATTAATTGTTTAATAATTCTTACCTAAATATAGATTTAAATCTTAGTCTATAAAAAATATTTTATTGCTCATTACAATCTTCTGCACCCTTTAACCCAGCTTTCTCAGAACTAGGTAGTTGAAGGGTGTTCTGATTTATTGATTGAACTAATATTTTCCTTTATTTTGAAAATGGTAATTTCCCCAGCGAGAGCTCGAGTATGCTTGTGATGTTTTAGTATTGGATGCATGAGGTGCAGCTCGAATGAAAGAGCCGAACGCGCATAGAAACTAAAAATAAATGGGTGAGACGTTGCAAAGTGTTGTTATGTCTTATAATATATTACTAAATATATATATATAGTTAACATCTGGAATGTGATTTAGTGGTATTATTTGTTTACAGTGAACGTGATAGTTTAAGATCCCATTAGCTGCGAGATGCGATGAGTATTTTTTTTTTCAAATGCAATTAAGTTTCTTTGGGCGTAATTCATAAGATAGTTACTGAAGAGTTTGCACGGTACACAATGTGATTTGTGAAGAAAAAGATTATAACAGATATTTCAACAGGTTACTATACAATATTACAAACAGACTACTTTACTACAAGATATGAAACTCAAGTTTTTATGCCAGATTCCAAGCAGACTTTTTTTATAAACATATACAACAATGATAATTACTGCACCAGATAACACGACCCAGGTTATAAAACAAGATAACAATGTTTGTTACTTCCCCACACAAAATACACGCGCAACAATAGTGGTTGTTTTACTCGGTCACACCATCAGGAACACCAAATCGTAAAACTCAGTACACTGTGGTAATAGGTCATAAACTCTCTCATATTTTCAGACAGTGTAAGGCCCGACATTCCCTAAACTCTTTGACAGCATCAATATAACTCGAACGAGTATCTCCAGGCTCATTTTCCTATATGCAGGACGAATTAAAACTCCTACAGGTATCGCCAGATGTATCTTCGGATAACAGTTTTGAAATCGAAAGTGATAGTTCCAATTGATGAAACTCAAGTAGGCTATACTTTGGTAGTATTAGTTTGTTAAATGATCCCAATCCATCTATCACTCTCTCTCTAGCTTCCCTCGTGGTTAGTGTCCAGAAAAAAACAACATAAATATAACTAGCCATCCAAGAAGGAAGAACCCTGCACAAGCTACAATGATATACAATTTACTACAATTTGTTTTCATCATTTTTACTGTATATAAAACTGTAGCCCTGAACTAAACACAATTTTTCCCTATCCATTGAAGCATACAATCTTCTACAGCACCTAAACATTGGATATAGAATATCTCACAAATTCCTTCAGTGTTAACACAGTACAATCACCTAAATATCCTCGAGCTGATTACCAACGACCTAAAACTTCACCCAGCCACGCTTTTGAATAAAAGAAAATACCGTACTATCCGTGAAGAGTTATCTTCGATTTGTTCCAATTTTGTTCTCCTATGTGTAAGATGTACTTTAAACCACCAAATGATGATGTCCCTAGCTTCTATTTCTTGAATAGCCGTCATTCCAAGCTGTGCTGGGTGTGTCGTGATGCAACGAGCATTCTCTGGGGTGTAGCTTCCCCCCTGCTAACGAGATAGCCAGATGACGTCAAAGCTGTTTGGGGAGGCAGGCTAGCCGTCTTAGGATAGAAAGTGACCTGCTACAAACTCTGGGGAGTTGAGAATTTAGAAGCAGACATAGTAGAGTACGCCTAACTCAACAAATATGTATTATATATTTAAAAAAAAGCATTTTTATAGTAATAAGGTGTTTTATTTTTCAATTTAAAAATAAATATACCTTAAAACATATTTATGAAATTTTAATAACTTTTAAAATTTGAAAAATCTTAGCAGTAATAATTTTGTAATGATTTTTACAGACATTTCCAATTAAATGGAACTCTTTGTTTGAACTCATTAGTATTTTTGTTAATGCAGGGTTGGTTATAAGGAATATTTGTTTCTGTACTACTCTTATTTTTATATGTCTTTTAAAATGTAAATTTGATGTATTTCTCTTTATTATAAACCTAAGATAAGTTTGTGGTATATTTATATGGATTATGGATCACGAGTTTGGTTTTCAGCATTTTGGAAAAATATATTACTGGGGAAATTGAGTCTTTCCTTTTCACATATATTAATCAATGGTTGGGGTCCCTAGTGTTTTGTCTGTTTCAGAAATAAGTTAATTTGTAGGCCGTTTGCTGCAGAAATTGCACTTTAATATGATAAATAAATATGAAATTAAAAAATATTTTGCCCAACAAATTTTTGAACAGTAAAATGACTTCGTTTAAATATTAACTCGATAACTTTATAACAGTAAAATAAAATAAGTTAAATTTGAAGGTAAAATGGGAGTAATATTTGGTGACATGTTTCTTTCAGCTTTGATTTATCTTGGCAATACTATCAAAATACACAACTCTCATTTATTAATTTATTTTTGTATGTTGTAGCTTTAGATTATGCTTATGATAAAGCCAAATTAATAGATATTTATTAATCGGAGACAAACAAGTGCAGTATTAAAAACGACTTCATGGAGCCTTTTTGAACAATTTTATATTTTACAAATTCTAATAATTTCGCTTTCAAAATAAATACATATAAATTACTTCTCTACTACGTATTTCATTTTGTAATACAATAATAAAAGCAAAACCCTATATTGTAGCTTACTTGACAATATGAATACATCTAGATTCATTAATATACATTTATTTAAAACGTAGCTTAAATTACCTTGCTCGTTAGTAGAAAGTTATTTCGCCATTCATTCATAGGCTACCGTTTTAAAACATAATAATTATGTTTTATGATTAATTATTAATCATAATGTAATACAATTGTGTAGTTGTAAAAACTGGAAACACTAAGTAAGTTCAATAATAATAATAATAATAATAATAATAATAATAATAATAATAATAAAATAATATTAATAATAACATAGAATTAATTATATCTTATGTTTAAAACCAGTTTATAAAAAATAAAAATCACTTTTAAAAACTAATTAGCATTTGTTGATTTGAACAGTTTATCTCACGTTAAATAAGTTTTTTAAACAGTTTTGAATTAACGTACGGTTATATTAGGGTGTAGTTATTACTGCTGTCCATCGCTATGACCGAGTGTTGGGCAATTAAGAATTTCAAGCACAACTACACAAAATACACTTGCTATTTTTTTTCTTTTCCCGTCTCATCTTGAGGGCACCGGCTTTGTAGGAGTTAAATTTCCGCACAGTTATTCAACTCTAGCACAATATTTAACTGTACGGGGAGTTATTTTAAAATAGAGTACTAGTTGGAGTCTTATTAATAGAAAATATTTGTGAATATGGGAGATTAGCTCATTTTCAATGGCTTTTTAAGCATATTTGCAGAGTTATGAAACCAGACTTGATAAAAAAAAAAGGTCTCTAGATTTAGCCTTCCCCTAACAAATACAGTAATTTTTTGATAGAATCACAAAATAAAATTTTAAGATATTTAATAACTAGCAGCGAGCTTTCCTATTTACGTTTAGATAATAAATTTTGTAGTCTCCTTTCCCCTCTTTCTTACTAGCAAAGGGTAGTTATAGGTGAAGGATTAAAGAGAGTATAAGCTTAGACAGATTAGGTAGGTAGTTAAAGAAAATGACAAAGACCATTCATTGTATTTTAAGCCGTGTGGTCTGATGTCGATGGATACTTTCTCGTTGACAGAGAAAGCCGCGTTAGATCATATTTGTGAGTCGTGGTGACAAAAAATAAATACGCGTCAAGCTCCACGCATTTTAATTACACTAATAGATTACGGATGAAAATGTAAAGTTTAAAGGAAATTTTCCATTTGTGTGGAGGAAAAGTGTAAAACAATTTAATATAAACCACACATCCCCCACTCCCGGTGACGGGGAGGTTGAGGTTCGAGTCATATAACCCGGACGGTTAATGTAACGGAAGAAAAGGTCATTTCAATATTAATTGATCTTTGATATACGTAGTGTATTTTGCCTCAAATAAGCAATACCTGTAAGTTCATGGCTATACAGCTTATGTAAATGAGTGAATATATTTATATTCACTCATTCACCGGGATATGATAGCGTATAAGTGATTATATATATATATATATATAATCACTTATACGCTATCATAGCCCGGTTTCATATGTTATAAAAGTAACTGATTGAATTCCTTTATAAAAAGCTATTGCTTTAGATTTGTATACAAATCAAATAAAGTATTAACTGTTGCTCGGATATACTTCAGAAACCCTGTGATTTTAATTAAACTACTCAGAAAGTTGACTTAGGCGATTCTTAGGCTTGGTACGACGACTTGTACAACTAATGTGTTTGAATGGGAAGTAAATAAAAGCTCTATGTGGCTATTTATTTACGAAAGCAATCAATGTTTTCTCTTTTCAAGGAAAGCCACACGTTTCCATAACGACTCTCTTTGAATCTTGTTCTATAGCTTTTCAACAAACTCTAGGAGGCTTAACGATGTGTTTATTGCCTTTTGAATGGTTCTGGCTTCACTCAACATTATCTATATCAAAGTAAAATTTTCTCAATTTTATACATTTCACGTTTCATTAGGAATTGGGATGCATTTGATGATTCATTCTCAATGTTAATTTTTAACTTAGTTTCTTAGAAAAGACTTTTTCCCCGAATCTCACCATCTGTTCATGTTATAAGCATATACAGGGTGTGTAGTAGTTTGTGGATACTGACAGTACCAAATGATTTAGTCGAAATTATCGAAACCACTATTTTCAAGAAATACGTTTTTCTCACACCTTTTTAGAAAAACGACACTAAAGTTAGAGAAGGGGGATGTGGCAACGCTGTGCCTGAAACTTAAATCAAACTTATATGTTAGTTCAGAGTAGGTGTTCAAAGGTTGATCCTTGCATGCGTATGCATTGCTCCAAACTGTGTATGGACTCGGTGTGCACGCGGCGAAGCATATCTACGTCAACTGTCGTAACAGCCGTATAGATTCATGCCACAATGTCCTCGGGCGACTGCGTTTGGGTCGTCAGGTGGGTACAACAGAGTATTGAGGTGACCCCACAAAATAAAAATCAAGTGATGTAATGTCCGGTGTCCTTGGTGGCCATTCCACCGACCCGCCATGCCCAGTCCACTGGTTGGGGTGGACTTCATTAAGTAGTCACTGCAATTGTGCCCCATAGTGTGCAGGGGCACCGTCACACTAATACCACATTCTCTGTCTCACAAGCAATTTTACTTCCTCCAGAAGTTCAGGTAAAACCGTGTCATAAAACGGATGGTATCAGTTGGAAAACAAACAATCTGGTATTAAAGAGGGGCTCACAAATCTTCTTCAACAATGCCGAGCCCAAACATTGTCTTCAGGGAAGCTATCAGCGTACAGCCACGCCGCAGGTCCGGCTCGACCGTCAGATGCTCCCAAAGCCATTTTCATATCACAGTATTCTACGTGTGTGTAGCTCATTACTGCTTACACAATACTGACCTCGTATTTCTGTCTACGTCCAAACACCGATGATTGTGAAATTTCAGGCACAGTTTTGCCAGATCACCCCTCTCTAACTTTAATGTCGTTTTTATCTCAAGATTTGGGCAGAACGGATTTTTTTCAAAGCGTATTTTTGACCTATATTCATCCACCTATTTATGTGGTACTGTCCATATCCACAAAATACTACTCATCCTGTACATCAATTAGAATAATGTGGCAAAGAGCTTACAAACGAACGGTTAGTAAGACGCGATGATAAAAAAATGTGGCAAAAGTGAAGAACGAAATCTACTCATATTTGCTATGATGGATTGTGGGAAAACATTTATAAAAGATACCTTTACTATCTGAAATAGGTGATATAGCTAGATTTAGGCTTGAAGCTAGTAATAGACATTCCATTTTTAGTAAACTATGGTAAATCTAAACCATCAGCAAAGTTAATCTAATTTTTGTGAGTTCTTAATCTATTAGAAAAGAAAGAAAGAAATTTGAATACTTTTTGTGTCTATGGTTTTCATCATATTAAAAAGAAGACGATATAAATTTGAAACTTTAGTAAAATCTTAAAGGGTCGAGAGAGAGAAATAGTGAGAATAGATGTTGCATATGTCTATTTTGAGAGTAAAAGATATGTCTATATATGAAAAAATAAAATATAATAAATGAATATGCCAAAATTGCTAGATTTCAAGAGAATATCACTAGGATGGGCTAAGTGAACGTTCTTACTTTGATAAAAAAAACTACCTGACAGGAATCAATGTGCCGTTGGGAAGAAACATTAGTGGAACCACGTTCCGGGTATTCTTCTAAGTTAGGGACAGATGCATTCCTCACTAACACTTGCCCGCGGCTTCGCTCACAATAAACAATACATCAACACATTTGACGACTACAAATGCTAGAAACGAATTAACCTTAGTCGAGATGTGATTACGAAGATTCGCGAAACAACAGACACTTGCCCCCTCCCTCTAAACCCCTCACGAAAACCCAGCTAATATCACGTGCCATCTTATGTACCCACAACACCAGCCGCGACGAATGTTCGCTGCTTACACCTGTTTTTTTCGACCCTTGAAGCATAACATAACTTATTGTTAATTTTAACAGGATTTAATAGTTTTAGTGAAGGACTTACTGGAGCATCACTTGGTCTTACTATCTAAAATAAATGTACAATACATATTAAGAGTTTACTTTCTAATATCAAGCGAAAGTATTTTCATCATTTTGGGAGAGTTTGACATGACAAATAACCCTTTATACTATGCTTTGGGTAAAAATTTTATAAAGATTATTTTACCTAGTAGTGATTTTGAAAATTTCGTGTAACGAAACTGATCCATTCCATTCTGATTCAGGTAGATGTAGTTCTGTATTTTTTAATAGCGCCGAAATTGAGGCATATTTAATTTGACTTTGAAATTGGCCCATAGTTAGACTTAACACGCCTCAATTGGAATGGTCCATCTTCACCTGGCTCATTCCATTATGGTTTAGGTAGGTGTCGTCTTGAATTTAATATCAGGTTGCACTTGAGACGTGTTAAGCCTTACTATGAAAATGGCACAAAAGGTACAACCTTCTCTCCGCTGTGTCCTTCCAACTCTTGATCTCCCGAAGAACCAATAGAAACAAACCTAAAGTAAATATAGAAAACCTTAAATTCTGGGAAGAAAAATATTAATTCTATTTTCAATTTAATTATGATCTGCTGAGTCAGTGTGTTGCATATTATTAATTGAGCCAGCAGTTTTTGTAAAACATTCTGTATTTTTTCTTCAGGTCATACTACCCGCGATTGCTTTGAGTATTTAAATGTAGCTAATAAAGTACTAATTACTATGTTATAATTTAAAATAAATGAACCCGCATTATTCATGGAGCTAAGTGGGAATTCATTTTAGAAAAAACAGCCTCCTTTGATGGGGAATCCGTGAGGGGGGTGGGGGTGGGGGGGGAAGGGTGATGGGGGCAATCGACCATCCTCGAGACAGTAACAGTTTTTTTTATAATTTTTTGTATTAAATTTTTGTTTTTCTTAAAAGTACTAGTTTTTTAATAATGGATAATTAAGATTATTTATCTTAACTAGTAATTTTTGTTATTATTAAAATTATTAAAAGATTATAATTAACATTATTAAATTTATATTTGAAGGAGCATTATTAAAACCAATAGCTCACCCCCTCCTTCCCCGAAAAAAGGGCCTGGATCCGCCCTTGGTCTCGCTATACTTAGACAGTATTCGAACCCCGAACCAGCTAACCAAACTAGATGTGCCTGACCTTTAGTCGACGTGATTACTGAAGCTATCTATTACATCGTGTTTGTCTTACATCAAAGAACAACCATCACTTATTTATTTTATCACTATTGTGAGTGATAAATAAAGGGGAACATAGTAGAACATCTCCTTTAAAAATAAAGGTTTTCTCTCAGTTAACATTGAAATAACTCTTACACGAGCTGTCATTTGTTTCGAACATGACGCGAAATAAAGTAAGCTTCAAGGAGACGGCTCACTTCAATTACACCACCAGTGCAGTTAAATTAAAACTAGATTCATTTAAAAGTTCTTAAATAACTTGCACGCAAGTCAATTTAAGTACCGAGTTCAATAATTATAAACGAGTTAGTTCTGTCACTTCAGACGACTATAAATAATAACCAAGCGCTCGTCTGGATTTTATAAGTGATTTAATTATTTAGTGTGAGACAGAAAAGTAATATAGTCAACAGGTATTCGTACTTCTAGCAGGGACGCCTTGAGGAATTTATAGGCTCTCCACCCTCACATTTTGGGGCCCTTATTTTTTAAAGAGCCCTTATTTTCTTATAGAATTTTTGCATAGTTTTAACATATTAATTTGGTGACATTAACTATTTAAGGAATAGGTGATTGAGGGCATCAACAACAACTTAATAAATTAAAACAATAAATAAGGAAAGATAACCAGAAAACTTATGATTTTATAGAAATGTGTCAGTAATTTTAAGGTACATTTTCCCCCCCATTTTTTGTTTTTTATTTTTGTACATGAGAAGTTTTAATGTTTGTTATTACAAGTTAATATAACCTAAATGACTCAGTATTCTAGAGACTGGTCATTAATAGTGGCCATTAACTTAGATCGATGGTATGTTGATTCCTCGGAGACTGCATTTTTTTTTTTCTGTGAAAATTGGATTGTTTGAAGAACGTGAAGAAGCCAAATATACATTAAATGTATCTGTTTCAGTTTCAGATCCTTATTTATAGAGACATTCTCAGTGGACAAATAATTATGTTTGTTTCCGGCCGCTTGTTTGTCTTTCATTTATAAAATTAATATTTTGACATGAAATTAAAATATTAAATATCAAGTTAATGTTTTGGGGGCTAAAGTGTGACCAACATAAATAACAAACATAATGATTTTTTTCATTTAGAACTACGTCTTACTACCAGTTCGAGCTATGTGCATCTATATTAATTATGCTAATGAGACAGGGATGAGGAAGGTTTAATTTAGAGAAAGTATAATCGAATTTACGTGAGGAGTGAGTGGAAACTAATTTTAGAAAAACACTACCCTCAATAAACCTCTCCGGGACTCGTACCTAGACCTTCTTATCATCGGCAGTCCAATCTATTGTGATACTGACTCCACGGACAGTTCAACCACCGAAGGGGGGAATAGTGTACTGGAAAGTGAGAAAGCATAGATACAGAAACGCATAGTGGCAACTAGGAATTATTGTAAATCATAGAGAGTCGCATAGCTCACACTTACATTCCTAGGCTAAAACAATTAATACTTCTGTACTGTGATAATACAAGCGCCATGTTGGGCTAACGGCCGGTACATGACCCGGAGTTCATTCGGGGGACAAACCGAGTAGAAGTTCAGATGTGTCCGGTACATCAACAGATGGGGGAGTTAAAGAGAGAATTTCTGCGTGGCCTTGGAATATAAAGTAAAAAGGAATTATTTCCCCGATTGTCATGATTTTATGTCTAAATGATAGTTTCTCTAAATGGTAATGTATTTACTGGGATTTGTAAATACTGTATACAATGGTATATGCTGTAAATATCCTATATACCATTCTATAACATCAAATTAATAATAGTGGCTGACGTTCAGTTGATATAGTTCGACTCCAGCCATGAAGTTAGTTATAATATTATAAACAACATAAAGAATAAAAAAAAATAGTAAAACTTTAAATAATAGTTTGGTAAATATAGCCTATTATTAAAAGGCCTGAAACAAATATTGTTTAAGATATATAACAAATAGGCCTACTATAAATAAACTTAACGCGTATTTTTAGAGAAATGTAAATTAGGAGTGTGCCAATGTGAATACCGATGAATCTTTATCGGGAGATTATTAGTGCATTGGCAATTAATCGTTATCGGTGATTATTATGCCGATTAATAGTCTTTTTAATTAAAATTCAAAGCAAAATTTTCTGGGTAGGAATTTATTAATCAAAATAGAAAAACAACAACTTATAGACACACTGCATCTGGGTTGTGGGCTATGCAAAGATTACATAACCAAATAAAGAGCTATAATTTCATAACGTTAATAAAACTAACACTCTAGTTCCAACTTTCGCCGGTTATGCAAATATTAACCAAATATTAAGAGTATCAAAGATCTAACTGTTTATCTTAAATAAAATCTTTTTTTATTAACTGCATTAACTATTATTATTCTCTTAAGCATATTTCCCAATAGTTATTAATAAATAATCGATAATCGTGACTAATCGGTGTAAATAATCGTAGCATGAACAATTATTTTAAACAATCGGTTTGCATACAATTAAGACATTATATAAATAATTCTTCAAAACAGTTACAAAATTGCTGTGAGATCATTTAAATTGGGTAGATTTAAGTTAAACCAAGTTGTTTGCAAAATTGATGATATAAAGTGTTTATTTATCACCCGTAATTTTGAATCTCTTGCTTGTTATTTGGACAGGAGGAGACATCTTCCGGTTAAAGTTTGACTAGTTTAGATGCTCACATCATCACCAGGAATCCTATAAACCATGAATAAATATTTAAATTCTCACAAAACATCAGGAAATATATAAGAATCACATAAAATTCACTGATTTACCTTAAAATTATTTATTCATTCTTCACCAATAATGGCAAGATAAAATCATTAAAAACCTTTACAGTGCTTATATTAGAAAGATAATGAGACACATTGCACATCAGCAAGCTCCTCATAATCTCAAATTGTATTTATATGAGTTGTATTCATAATGTGTTCCAAAAAATTATTAGTTTGCGAGATTTCGATATTGCTTCCTTAACCTATTTGTTAGACTCTAAATTTTTCAAGGAGCACCAAAGTTAAATTTGCTGACGACACGGATCGTATACATCCTGGAGCCCTTTGTTCGGATCCTGAAAGTGCTAGTATACGACCTGATAACCTTGGATTCACGTTCGTCAGACTATAACTCGGGGCTAGATTTAAATATGTAACTATATTGTGTTTGAGTGCCTTGTAGTTTCCCGTTCTCTACAAAAGATTAGACAGGGTTTGATTTAAATGACTAATAGCATATTAATAACACGTTGATTCTGTTTATTATTTGAAGAATGAATATAAATAATGAAGGTTGAGTTGAAGTGAATAGCTCATCTCCAACTCTTTGACTGTCCGAATGTTTAACACAAGTCCGATATGTTTGTTGGTGTGATTGCGAGTGTTTCGCTAATGGCCGCCACGAAGACTTCTTACACCCTCGATGTGCTAAAAAAAAAAAGAAAAAAAGTCTATTCCCCCTGTATGATTTACTTTGCTATAAAAAAAACAGCCAAGGTCACTTTCGCTGCATTAAAAAAACCTGCAACATAGGTCTGGGAATTTTTTTAAGAATCGTAATATTCGCTATTGCGAGTTTTGACGTGAATACGTCTTTAAATTTGCTACCATACGAGGGCAATCCAAAAAACCTAATGATAACAAAATTGGGGGATACAGTTTGGTGTTGTAGTTTCGAATCTTTCCTCTACATCCAAAATTAAATTATACCACTGGATAGCTAAAGGATCAAAGAATTCATTACGATAAGCGAGAACAGTGGCGTATCGCGCGCGGTGGAGGGGGAAGCGCCGCCATTTTGAGGTTATTTTGCTGCTTATCGAGATTTGCAATTAGTATAACTTTTGACTCGGAGAAGCTACGATGTTCGTTTAAGTTTTAATCGTAACCCGTTACATAAACGTATTCACGTAAAACACACGGCCGTGTCCATGACACAGCCACACCCCTTTTTTTTATTTAAGTATGATAAATACTAAATTAACACTATATATATTGTACCCTTGTTTTAGAAAGTGAGAACAAGTGTCAGCCCAGTAAGTACTTCACTGTAGCTCATAAATCCTGCTAAAAAATAACATGAAATATATGTATTTATTCAAGTAATAGAAACTTTTTAAATAAAAATAAAAGGTCCTATTCAAATTACGCAAGGCTTTTGACAAATATGAAACACTTGTTGGAACTACTATTTGTATACAATTAAACTGTCTATCTACAGAAGCAATCTTCTTATATATAGTTTGATAAGCCCATTTCCGGTAATAGAACTTAAGAGGAAATGACAGAACAGATTTTGACAAAAGATTACTCATTTTAATGGCTATGAGTCCAGGATGTCGGGAACAATAGTAGTTTCCCACGAAAACCCGATTTTCACAGAAAATTTTCCGTTTTTCATTCTTTGTTTAATCACCATGGAAACCGTTATTTGCTGCGTGGCTGTAAACCTCTAAATAAAATATCTCGTTGGCTCAATCTTCACTTGTTGGTCCGAGGACATCACAATTTTCTCTTTGGATGAATATTTCTCTTTGGATGCTGCTCATAACACATCTAAATTGAGATGCCTGAACTGGGGAAACATTTATTTTTTATTGGAATGTTGCTATCATTAATTCGCATTTAAATCAATAATATTGAGCGAAATTTGAAAATTAAAAGGTTACGTTTTTAAGCTCGTGAAAATATAGTCTACGTCTTGTTTTTCGCATGATAAAATGATTTTTAAATATGATTTGGTAAGTATTATAAAATCAAAAACGATAAAATGATCTTGAATAATGTTAAAAAAGAATAACCAATTTAACAATCTAAGTATGAGTTTTAGTGTTCATTTGTATCAAATAATGGGTTTTGATGTTCAGTTTATTCAAATAATGGGTTTGATGTTTATTTTAGCAAATAGTAACACAGTACAAGTGTTAAGATATGTTTTCATTTTACCACTTAATTTTGATTATATGATATTTAAAATTTATGTTTTGTATTCCACTATATATCTTTTCACACTCTTACAAATACAGTAAGTTCAGTTATGTTTCCATACTGATAATTAATTTTGAGGGAATAATATTTCAAAGTACCGTAAAACTTGATTACAACATCTATATTTTCACATTCTCTCTCTCTCTCTCTCTCTAACAGACTCTCTCACGTTCTCGCACATTCTCTCACACTTTCTCTGTAGGTTTCCTACCAGGGGGGCTATATTAAGGGTTGTATATACTTTTATATATGAGTGAGTGATAGGAACATACTTTAGTACATAAATAATTAATTAATTAACAAAAATAGATTTATTAAGCAGAACATTAAGGTTGGAATTAGATTACATCAGCTGAGAATAAACAGAAAGTATAATCTGTGGTTGAAGCCCGTTGAATGGGCAAAGCAAAACATTAAGGTTGTATAACTCCAAAGTTACAGTATCATCCCGTAGCTCGGGAGAATACGTGTCCTAGACGACACGCGAACAGTCGGGCTAGCTGCCTGACTTCCACCGGAAGGCTCTAAACAAAAAAAGGTGAATTAGAGACAAATAATGATATAACACATGATACTATAATTTTAGAGTTATTAGCTAATGTTCGTCCCAGCTAGAGATAAAGAATTGTTTCAGAAATAGTAAAATGGACTGATGGTCCATTACATCAGAGAATGGCTGAAAAGTAACCAGGTGTCTACACTAAATAGTACTACGGCCGGTCCTTTCCCAAGGGGAATTGCCAGAGCATTCAATAGTACTTAAATGACATCACCCACTCCCCGGGGTAAACCTCACTTTTGGAAAACACTGATTTTAAACACATATCACAAGAAATTCCATCCAAAGGGGCGAAAGAAAAGTACTATCTGTGCGGGCCACCATAGAAGATTAGCCGTGTTCCGCACTTTGCACACCCAAAATAGTAACACAGAAAAAGAGATTCGAATAACAGTGCTGTGAGATACTGACCTAACTAGGTCCTCAAATAAAGGCGTTAGACACCCTGGTTGTAGCCATTCTAAAAGTAGCACATATGAGCATGACGTCCAAGGCGTCATGTGATACTGTGAATTATTAAGACCTTACGCCTGAATTATGAACTTGTGAAAGAGAGGGGTCTAAAGCCTGAGTCCTTTAACAAATATAGCTTGAATGCGGGAGCCTTGAGCTCTATCATATAGACATAATAAAAATATGTAGTTACACTTCTGACATACAAAATATGTTAGCGCTATTGACTAAACTAACCCGTCATATGGACGTTCAAAATAAAGAACTCATAGTGCTTATTCAAAAGACGTCAGATGGACGTACAAATAAATATGTCATAATGACTCTACCAAACACGTCTGGTTGACGTACAAAAATAAGTTAGCCCTATTGCCTGAACTAAGACGTCAGATGGACGTACAAAATAAAGAACTCCTCGTGACTAAACTACAAACGTCTGAATGACGTACAAAATAAAGAATTCATACTGGCTACACAAAAATTTACATAGTCTTAGGGACCAATTCAACAAGTCTGAAGGACTTGAAAAGCACCAGAATACTTGGATTATTCGATGTGTTTCCCTCGGCGTTAAGGTGGTGACTCCCACGCCCTAACCATCGTGGTCAGCGGTTTCTTCTCTAGGTGCTGGAGCAGAGTTTCCTTCTTCGACAAAAGCAAAGTGATGAACTAGAATAAATGGGCCTAGGAGATTCCTGTTTTATACTCTTTCCCAGACCAACAAATAGGGCAATGTCAACAAAGGAAAAGCAAGGACAGGGGAGGGAGTTTTGAAGCGAAGGGGAAAGGGTTGCGAAGGAAATCCGCTAGGGGCGTAATTGTCGTAGCTCGTGTCGTCGCTAGTGATCGAGCAAGGCTCCTCTGGTCTTTCTTCGATGTTGAGGTCAAGAGGTTAGACGTGTGTTGAAACTGCCACGCCTGTGCTTCCGCCATGTTAGTAGAACAGTTGGTGAAAGCGTGGTGATCATATCCGGGAACATACGTGTACTGTAAGTAGAATCTCGTGTAATTTACTTCTAAATCTATAAGTATTAATTTTCCTCTTCTGATTCTCTTGTCGTAATTTAGGATATTGTGTGGATTCTGTTTTGTAGATGTCCTTTGATTTAAGAGACAGGCTACATCTCCTTCACACACACTCTATAAAACACTCTCTCTAATATAATCTTTTTTCATTCTCTCTCTAACCCTTTATCCCTCTCTCTCTAACTCACTCTCTACCCTCACATACACTCTATATCACATAATTTCTCTCAAATAATCTTTATTATACTCTCTCTCAAACGCGCTCTCTATTTCTCTTAACAACTCTCCCTTTCTCTCAACAACTCTCCCTTTCTCAAACACACTCTCTTTCTTAAACGCTCTCTCTTTCTCAAACTCTCTCTATCTACCAAACTCTCTCTATCTACCAAACTCTCTCTATCTACCAAACGCTCTTTACATCCCAAACGCTATCTCCCAAACGCTATCTATCTCTCAAACGCTATCTATCTCCCAAACGCTCTCTATATCCCAAACGCTCTCTCTCGAACGTTCTATCTCTTGAATGCTCTCTTATAAATGCTCTCTCAGAAACTCCCTCTATCTCAAAATCTCTTTCTCAATTTATCTGGCTCTAACTCTCTCTCAATCGCTCTCAAACCCACTCTCTCAAACTCGCTCTCTCTATTTCTCTTTCTAACTTTCTCTCTTAAACTCTCTCTTTAAATTTCTCTCGCAATCTAATTTTCTTATTCTAAACTAATCTCTCCCTCTCTAACATTCTTTCTCAAACTCTCTCTCACATGTCCTCACATTTTCCCTCTCTTTCACACAATATCTCTTCCAAAATTTTACACGCTTTCTTTATCTCACACACTCTTTCTCTCACACACAATTTATCACGCATTATTCCTTACAAAATCTCTTTCTCTCTCTCACTGTCTCTCACACAAACTCTCTCTATCACCTCACACACACACACTATTTTTCTCTTCTTTCAGTATCTCTCTCTCTAACACATATACATACTCTCACTATCAATCGCTCACACTCACTCGATCTCTCTCAATTGCTCAATCTCAGTCTCTTACACTCACTATCTCACACCTCACACTCACACTAACTTTATCACACTCACTATCTCACACCTCACACTCACACTAACTTTATCACACTCACATACTCATTTTCACACTCACCCACACACTTACACAATAACACATTCAAACACTTACACTCTCATTTTAACCATCACATTAATTTTTATCACTCTGTCCATCATATATCTTATTTAAAATTTAATAAGCCCGTTTCCATTAATAAAAACTACGAGAAAATGACTGAACAAATTTTGAAATACGAACACTCATTTTATAGATAAGGGAATCAGAATGTTGGGAAAAATAGTGCCCTAAAACTAAAAGCAAAATTTCCTTGTTAGTTTTCCATCTTTTTCTTATGTGTGGAAAGAGGTTCATGTAGACAATCATCACCATGGAAACCACGATTTGTGTATAGCTGTATATTACTATTAAATAAAATATTTGTCTTTGTTTAAAAATAATATCAGCTCAATCGTTACTTGTGCAATGAACGTTTTGTGTTGTCTTAATACTTCATAGGATAATACATTTTTAATTCAAATTACACACCGAAAACTAAATATCTAAGTAAAGTTGATAGCCTTTGACGAGTAAAATTTTAACTAAAAGGTGAGTGAGGGCTTATTATATAGATTATTTCCCAATAAAAAGATTAAAAATACATTTTAGTGTAATAATCTACAGCCATCGCTCTAACGACCCACAAGAATTTTATTGGTATTCCAACGAAAGGGTTTTTAGTTATAAAATCTGCAAACATATTTACCTTAACTGGTGCTCTCTTCCTTCCTAACCTAAATTTATATTTTAAAATAACACTTTTTGCTAATAACGGACCGTATTTTATAGTTATAAGGATAATACTTTTGTAAGTTGCAGGATATTTATTCTTTGCTGCGTCCTGGCGTAGGTAGTGCAAGTCTGGGCTTAGCCCAAGGGTTTGCAAACATTTAAGAAGCCCTAGCAGAAAAAAAAGTTTACATTAGTATGAACATTCAACAACGGCAGTTAAGTTTTTACAAGTATAAAATTATAAAACAAATGAAAACCATAAAGTATTCTGGCTGTGCCTTTAGTACATGTACAGTACTTTATTAAGATTTAAAAACATTGGCAATCCTAATTACTGACGCTATTTTTAGCGGGAAAAACAAATACTTTTTTTTTATAAAACTATCTCGTGAATCCTAAGATAACTATGGGGGAGCCCAAGGGCTTCGCAAAGCACATTTTGAAAAATCGCTGGCCTAAGCCATAGGTAGTTATGTTTTTTTTATATATATTAGACATTTGTTAGATTTGAAAATACAAATCTCCTCTGTCCCATAAGAGTCATACTATACATTTTAGAATTATTTTAAATACGGATGATTTCAATTCATTTTTTATTAACTTTAATAATTTAGCTACAAATTAAAGAATGTAGCTAGGACTTTGATAAGAACCCAAGATAAGCACCAAGTAATATTATAAATAAGTTAAAAATATAAAAATAAAGAAATATTAAGAATGAAATTAAATGACTTTAGATTCAAATATCTGGTTAGATTGTGCTTATAATTCATAACAAAGTGTAATATAATGACATACATTAAAATAACATTAACATGAAACAATATTGAAAAATCAAAGTGAAGGTTGGATAAACAGATCTAAGTCCAGTCTTGGTTATTTCCCGTTACTCCTTTTAACAAAAAACAGTGGTTAGACGTAAGCTGTTTTAGATGTTGCCGACATGTTTCGGTAATCTAAGTACCATAGTCATGGCTGCTGTAAAAAGAAATAGAAGAATCAAGGTGTGAAGTTAATTTGAATGAGAAGTAAAACACCAGATAACCATTGATAAAGGAAAAAAAATTGGCAAAATTAAATTTAAGAAAACAAACAAGCTCATCAAAGTCGTTGAGACGTAACAGGAAGTGTTTTTGGTGACTGTGAGGTGGAAACTAACTAGGGTGTGATGGAACGTACAGGTTTATGGTAAAAAAACAACGAAAAAGCAATGAAGCACCGTATAAATACTAGGAACACGGTGAAAACTGATGGATGGGAAACTACTATTGAAACATGAAATAAAAGAAGATAGGCTGTTAAACACGGCTGGATAGATAAAATGGAGGTGAGGAAGCGAGGGAACTAATCTTCTCGACTCCGGCTTGGATGGGCTATTATCTATGATGGAAGGTAGAGCAGGATAAAAGAGATTACAAAATGTTGATGTTTTTAGGTAGATGTGTTAATGCGTTCACAATGAATTGTTTAGAAAAATGTAATCGCTCATTGATGATTGGTTTATTTTGGAATAAGGCTGCTTGTATAAAGAAATTCTTAGCTGTATTTATTTTGGCACCTTTATGAGATAGGTGAAGGGGTTTCATACATTGATCTATTGGTTTGGGTTGATGGTTGGAGTGTTTTAAATGGTCAGCAAATTTTGATTTAGTCCTGTTGTGAATGAAGTCAGATATATGTTCTTTGTAACGTACCCTAAAATTTCTGCCTGAGTATCTATATGTATATATATATACTATTACATTCACACGTAAGTTTATAAATCCCATTTTTATTGTATTTATCATTTTTATTTAGATTGTTATTGCTGAAATTTCTTTTTATCGTATTTTTGGTAGAAAAGGCAATGTTAGGGTTATACTTTTTAATAACATTAGTTACGCGATGAATTTCAGGACCAGTATATCTGAATTTGAGCCATTTCTTTATGGTAATCGTTATTGAGGGTGGTTACGAAATTCTTCTATCCTTTTTTTTTTTTTTT
>CABFWB010004041.1:43884-59046 GCA_902151455.1 Timema bartmani
TAACTTAGTTGTTTATCATGTTATATTGTTTTGATTAGTTAATGATGAGTGTCTTTGGTTTCATTCCGAGAGCAAGAAAGAATATGCTCAGCTTAAGATCAGAATATTATATTATTTATATAAATATTTTCACCTGTTATTATTTTAAATAAACTGGCCCATGGCTTCGGATATTGTCATTTACAGATTTGTTTTTGGTAAGGATCCTGTCCCATATACTATAGACTTGCTTATAAAAAAGGGAAAATTATTTAATTTGAGCGTTGGTCAATAAAGATCCCTGTAATTTACCTTATAATATTGTCATAGCCATTGAATGGATGGTTCAATTTTATTGGGTAAACAATGATCTACGATTGAATTGACTTTAAAAATAGTTCTTAAACAATATATAAAAATATATACTGTATCATTATATTTTTAAAATATAATTATTATCATTTAAAAATTTTAAGATACTGTACACATTTTTCTAAAATGTTTGAAATTCCAGTGTTAGAGAGTTATCCACGTAGTTATCTATCTTCTTCTTCTATTTATATCTATATATTATTTTAATAAAATGAAAAGTTTGTGTTTATGTGTGTCTGTTTTTCATGAGCATTGCGCGATATCAATCACACACAGAAATCTACCATTTTAAAATTAATATCCCCTGTGCACGAACATGTACACCTCGAAGCAGGAATTTTTAATTAATTTAAAACTGTTTCGGAAAAAATAAAATGAAGGTTTTTCCCTGTCTGTTTAAAGCATATAAAAGCGTTTCTAGGGGTAACTACTCGATATTTATCTTATTAGCAGCGCGTCTTAATACTCGTTCGGGCTATTCATCTACATTGCGTGGTTACCCTAGGCAACGCCGGTTGCCTCTGCTAGTAGTTAATATTGCATGGAAAAACAAAACAAAAAGTTATAAATGAGGTTCTGAAAATTATTATTAAATATTAAATTGTATATCAAATTAAAACAAATGTCTTAAACATTTAAAAAAATTAAATTCGTAAGCACGTGATGCCATGCAAGAGAATAGTATGAGTTTATTTAAATTCACTAAATGAATTAATGTTTGATTAAAATATAGGTTTGCATTTAAAAATGCAATAAATTTTTGTGTAAAAGATTGTTTGGTAAACATTGAAAACAAGTTATTTAAATAGACAGATAAAAGATATAATATAATGATATAATAATAGGCCGTAGATTAATTATGATTTATGTAGTTAATGAAAAATGAATTAATAAAATATAAGAATAAAATTTAAATTTTCTTATCTGGCATATTTAGTCCCTTCTCTTTATTTTTGGTTAGTTCACTAAATGATCATCCAGATTCACGATGACATGTTTTGATGCTATGAAATTATCTTCAGGTATGAGGAAAACCAATGTAAAATTGTAACAAAGAAAATTACAATAGTTTTTGTTAAAATAAAATAAGTAAAGTTGAGTAGACGAATAAAACGGATAAAAAATAGAAACTTTAATAGTTTTAAAAAATAAAAGTAGGTGTGGCGAAAGTTAGTGAAAATTAATTAAGTACGGATTTGTGGTTCTTTGAGCTATACGCAAAGTTTCTTGCCTTCCCTGTAAGGGAACGGCGTTATTAGTTATGTATGTCTAAAACGAAAGAAAATTTTTAGGGAAAAGATTAAAAGTTAAAAAAAAAAAAAAGT
The DNA here is from genome assembly GCA_902151455.1 of Timema bartmani. Classification (NCBI taxonomy): domain Eukaryota; kingdom Metazoa; phylum Arthropoda; class Insecta; order Phasmatodea; family Timematidae; genus Timema; species Timema bartmani. The sequence continues at coordinate 45,561 of CABFWB010004041.1, forward strand.
TGGTTTAATAACACTTAACCTACCAAGCTCATATTTACCTGGGTTTTGAAGAGGTGTTATTTAATCACATGGTTTCAAAGGGTTATGAATGTCCACAAATTTAGATTTATCTGTAAAAATTTGGTAAAACAGTTTAGAATGAGTGCTAGATGGCAACATATAAAAATTGAGTTAAAATTGATTTATGAAAAGTTATTTAGGGTCGTTAGTGTCGCAGAATAGGCAAATATAAGGTATATTAAGTGGGAAAATGTAGATAAATGCAATATAATTAAAATTGTTAAAGAAAATGTTGAAAAAAGAAGATAAGATGAGGATAAAATGGAATTAAATTAAGGTATTAATTTTCTAGACTCTGTTATGAATACGTCTCATCTACGAAGGAAGGTGGACAGGGTATTTGGAATGAGGATCAACACATCAAACTTAAAGACAACCATTTTGGATGTGATTCATCGTTAGAAATAAAACTGAATCGAACATATCCTTTAGAGGAATTTTATTCTGTACGGTGTCATAGAAATAAATGTTGAAATAAACAGGAGCTTTAGAATAAAGAGAATTCAAATATTGGATGACTTAAAGGAAAAAAAGAAAATTCTGGGATCTGACGGAGTAGGATGGCCAGGGTGCATTGGTAATTGAAATTTACCTACAAAAGGAATGGAACTGTCGTAAGACAGAACACATAATAATAATAGTAATAATAACTTATAGTAATAATAAGTAAGATTGGTTGAGAATATTATTAACAATCTAGAAAAAAACTCAATGCTCTTTCTTACATATCTACCAAGAATATTGTATCTACCTCTGTCCGTTATTGGCCCACATTCTGTTTGTTTAAGAAGCCTTAAAATTATGTTCAGTAATACTATAACCCTATTTGAATTACAGCTATTGATCAACTTTATTGCCTTTCCTTTTAAATAATATTGTAGGTATTCTAGAATATTTTGCATCTTGTGTTACGTTTAGTTTGGCTTCAATGACACGAAATTGATATCGATTAAAATTCTTTTACGATTAATAATTTACAGTATAATATTATGTTAAAGTTTAAATTCATATTGATATAGTCGTGGAAAATGTAACCACTTGACAAAACCTTAAAGTTACATATTTCTATAATAAACAACTGTACCGTACCAATGTACTGTACAATTTACAACAGTACCTATTAATATTTTCATTCTACGTACTTGTATAATATAAATTAAGCAGAATAAAATATCAAATGTGTGCTTTGAGTTTATTAAAACGTCATAATTTAAATAAACCTCTTATAATAAAAATGTATGTTTTAAAAACTTTCCCTTGTTGTAATTAGATATCATATTTCTAGGGCATTTAATTAAAAAGTATAGCATACAGATTATTTAAATTTAACCTTGAAGAGTAAAAGTCTTATCTTAACGTACTTATCATGAGGGCCTCAAATGTAAATGGAAGACACTGAAGGTGCTCCATTTAAAAAAAATATGCAAAATGTCACCTACAAAATAATAATAAAAAATCTAATCAATTAAAAAGAAAATTAAGATTATATGAGACATTTAATATCTACCATATTGCCGTACCCTCTATTTTTAGCGGAAATATGGAACCTTTTAGTTGCAGCAATGATATTTAGTTTCAGGCCTTAAGCTTTGTGGTTACCACTTTCATCAGTGATGGCGAATTCCTGTTCGTAAGCCGTGATCTCTCGGGCGTTTGTTCTAATTCAATAGATTTTTTTTTTAGCTTTGCGTCTTATTAGCTGTTCAGTTTATATGAATATGTAATATTAGCGCTAATGAATTATGGATAATAAAGGGGGAATTCAGAGGAAGTGTACCCATATTTGCGTGGAAGGAAAGTGGAAAAACATTTTGGACAAAACCCCCACAAGTACACGCGATCGGTATTCGAATACAAATCTCCCTGTCATCGGCAGTCTAGACTATTGCAAGATTGACGCCTTATGCCATGCGGCCACCGAAGCAGGTATTTTCATAGGAGAAAACAATTTTTCACACAATTGTATACTACCAAACATTGCACATATTTGGTGCATAAATTTAACCATTTTTTTTCAAATAGATCTTTGGCGAGTAAAGAGTAAAATTTTGTACACCTACCTCGCCTGATAGATTTCCCCAAATTATCACCAATTTACAACTGTCATAGTCCAAAATTATATGTTCCTACAACTTTTATAAAAACGTATAATTGGGATGCATTGGTTCATAAAAAGGATTGACGGGCCAAACATAATTATGGCTCAAGCCACAAGCGGCCTGTGGACTACCAGTTTGACATGCCTCCTCTATCTTAAATTATACACTATAATAAAATAATGTAAATTACACTTGCTACCTTAACGTGTATATGAAGGGTACATACAATATAGTGTTTTATTTTGCATTTATTTGAGGTATTTAACGTGTAATTTATGGACCGACTGGTTATATAAGCACACGACTCATAAAATAACTTAAAACTAGAACACACACAACACCAACTCCCCGGGCGTTAATTAATTACTGTGAAAGGGAAAACCACATTTCACAAATGATACATTTTTTGGACATGCCAGGAATTGAACCCGAGACCCTTATCTCAGAAAACAGACATGCTACTGTCTGAGCTATAGTTTCGACTTCAGACAATAAAGTATTTAATGTAATTAAATCTTTATTTGCAATTAGTAGGATACCTAGCAGCAAAATACTGAGCTTTTATGGGTCAAAAAAATAAACGTCAGTAACGTCTATGTTATGATTTTCACGGTGACAGACAGGCCCTAGTTCGAATCATGGTTGGATATACTGAAGGCGGTTTTTCATAAATTTATTCCCACTTTCCCTCCACGATAATATTGATACATTTCCTCCAAACTCTATCAAAATCATTCTTACCCTATTATATTAATAAAACTAGGGGTTCACCTGTACAGGTATGAAGACACGTCGAAAACAAAATATACTATAAATAGAGTCAATAAACTGTATTTCCATCATTTAAAAAATGTTATAGATGGTTCTGTCTTGCACGAATCACTTGAATACTTTTTACTTCAAGGCACAAAAATAATTAAAACTTTGATTCAAGACGGTAATAAGAGACGGTGGCTCTACCTTTTCCATTAAGCTGGACAGTTTCCATCTACTCGTATTTACAGTTCAGTGGCGGGGAAAGATCGATGGAGACCGATACGAGGTGACTCTTATAATAATAATAATAATATTTAGCACCGCGTCTTACTACCCGTTCGGGTTATACGCTTAAGTACTAATTACGCTAATGGATTAGGAATTGGGAGGGTTGAATTTAGAGGAAGTGAACCCGCATCTGCGTGGAGGGAGAGTGGAAAACCATTTAGGAAAAACCACCCCCAGTTCACCCGACCGAGATTCGAACCTCGATCTCCCCGTCCTCAGCGGTCGATCTCAACACGGAGGTGACTCTTAAGATGAATAAAATATATTTTTGGATGACAGGCACACACATCTATTAAACTACAAGGCGTCAGTCATAAAACCATTTAGGTTTGTCCGAAAGGTGTGTGATGTTGAAAACGATGGAGAGGGGACTGGTGATGGTAGGGAAGCCCAAATAATTTAGCACAGCGCTAGGGTTTGGGGCTGATTCGATTCCTTTCAGCGCTAATTGAAATAGATTTCTCCCCAAGGTTTATTATTAAACCTTTTTTCATGTGAAAAATATACACTTTCTGTACATCTACCCCGTATTACTACCCATCTAGTATATCCGCATATTTACACTAATGGGTAGTATTGAAGAATGTGGAACTTGCTTGGAGGGAGATTAGCAAAATATCTTGTAAATAAACTTTCATTACTTCCAGCTTGGATTCCAATCCCAACAGCCTCGTCCCAGGCAAAACAGACTAGACGAGACTAACGCCTTTGTACAGTGCTCACTGGTGCGGGTAGAAATAGAGTTAAAATAATACAAAATTAATCGAAATTGTTTACAAATACGTATCATACAAAGGGAATTTGAAGATTACAAAAAAATAGATTGAGTAGAATTTTTTAAATAATATATTTCACAAGTCAAATACTAACATAACATTATTACATTAAATCCTTTTACTCCTCTTCTAAATCCCAAAATTATTATATGCATTATACTTAACAGAGTAAGCTTTTAACTTCGTAATTTTGGTAGAAATATAGGTTTTTCATTCTCAACCAACGGGGTCAATAATTACATAGATTATAAGTGAAGAAATATCGTTAGGTTTTGGCTAGCTGCTTTTACAATTGAGGTTTTTCAACTCCGGCCTTTGTTATTTTCCAATAGGTACAATCACTGAATAACTCAACAATAACATATTCTATGTGATTGTGATCATAATATTGACATTGTGAGACTTTTTATTTAATATGTCTAAAAAGAATTGAGAAGGCTTTGAGGAGATCAGAAGCACAGACAACTGGGTGACAACTGAATAGGCCCTAAGAATAGTGGGTCAGAAGAGAACTATCTTGGATGCAATTCTTCGGTGCAAAGTAAACCGAATAGGACACATCATTAGGAGGAACTGTCATCTGCACGACGTCGTAGAAGGAAAGGTTGAAGGAAAGAGGAGCTTAGGAAGGAGGATGATTCAAATATTGGATGATTTGAAGGAAAGAAGAAAATTCTGGGAGCTGAAGGAGGAGGTAGAGGACATGGCGTATTGCCGATATAGGATTACAAACAATAGGTATGGACCAGAACACATAATAATAATAATAATGTCTACAAAATATTGACCCTGTTATTAAAAATATGGCTACTAATTATATCTCAATCGTATTTAGGATAGTTTGGATGAACTCCCTGGGCTTCCTCTAATTCATAAGGTTCAATGCGTGAGATGTTGACTATAGCTAACATTCCTAATGGAACAATATACACTTTTTACTGACAAAATTCAAACAGTAAGAAAATAATACTAATTATTTGATATACATTTTAAATAAAATGTTCTACTATCCTACTTATATAACTTAGTTGAAGCCCTTTCTTTGGACCAAATATAATAAATTATGTAATGAGATTTATTTGTTTTTTGCTCCATGCCTTTAAATTCACCCAGGATGTACGAATTTCACTACGATTTACTTTTTTTAAATTTATCATCGCATCTTACTACCCATTCGGGCTATGCGCTTACAATTCACTTGTATACGGATTAGGAATTTAGGATTGATTGTAAATGTAAACTTATTTACGTGAGAAAGTTTGGGACACCATTTAAGCAATAATACATCCTTAGTACACCCGAACTGGATTTGAATTCTGACCTCTCCGTTACCACCAAATAAGAGTACGTGAGCTTAACTTATTCCACGTGACCACAGACGAAGCTATGAATATTATAGCAAATTAGGTTTCACAAGTGATATCACAATTATTTAAATCATTTGTGTTGATTATGGTAAAGATAATTAAGCCTTTAACGTGCATTGAAATTATTTTTGTCAAATCTTAAACAACAAAATAATTAACATAGGAACTAAATTTAAATTTTGTATGAACCACCGTCTCTTCTTCTCAACAAGTAAGAAATCAATTAAATGTTATTGTTGAACTAAAAGTCAATTGAAATATAAGATATTTAAAATAAAGTTAAGATACAAATTAAACAAGGGTAACTACTACGCAGGACAGGAACAAAAATTAGAGTAGTTTTTGTTAATCAATTAAATTATTTTCATTCTTATGTTAACTACTTTTAAAAGTTCAATTAAATTTAGACCTCAAGTAATTAATAAGACTAATCAAGTTATGTATGAACACATTCGGCTACATTAGACCCCTTGAATAAAACATTCCTTTAAAACTATTAAATTATAAAATAACCCAAAAGGGAAAGAGAGAGGATAATTTTAGTTATATAAGAACCCAAAAGGGAAAAAGAGAGGATAATTTAAAACTACCTAATGAAATCATTTTCAATTAGAAAAATAAATTGATTACATAATTACTCGAGCTCCATGCAATTATTTATTTTCCCACACCCAACATAACGTTGATTAAAATTTTAAAAATTTATGTTATTCTTTAGTCTATAAAAAGGATAGTACGGTAAAAAAATGTCAAGTAGTCAGGATTCGAAGGAAATTTGATGAAGTCAATATAAGGTTCATACTACCCAAAACCCTGATAAACCTGACACTAACAAACCGATTTATTTCGAGAATTATACCTTAGAGAAGATTATGTGACAACCAATGCCAGTGATTTGTGGTAAAATATCAACCTGGCCTCAGGACCCGATGTTTATGAGTTCAAACCCAGCAGGGGTTGACGGATTCATCTTGAGCAATAAAAAACCGTAGCACAAATTTTCTAGAATCGTACGTAAAGCCGTTGGTCCTACGTCGATTGTGGAATGTAAAAGAACCATGGAAGGTATGTGAAAATACCTTTCACGACAAAATTGGTAGGCCCTTTCGCTTTCACTCATAGAAATTCTCGTGTGCTGATATAAACAGTCGGTTCAGAAATTGCACGTTAAATACCTTGAAATAAATAAAAAAAATTAGTAAATTTGGTTTTAAATTACCAAGCAAACGGTGATTTAAGATTATTTTATACTGAAATATGTGATAGATATTTTAAATTATTTTGTAAATATTATAGACTGAAAGTGTTTCAACTTGTAATGTAAAAGTAAGAAATTATTATGTAAAAATAATTACTAAGAACTAATTTGTTTCTGGTACTGGTATCAATTTGGGTTACAGGATTGATTTTGTTATTTTTAAATCATCGCGCACCAGTGAAATGATGAATGAAACTAAATTGAACGTTGAAATGGAAAAGATTCCAGACAATAATGTATTATTCATAATGGTTATTTAAATTTGAATAAATTTCAAAATAAACCAAATAGATTACAATATTTTTACTATTTTATATATATACCAGTATATAAATAATTATTCCCACTCAAAATCTTTTCAAAATTCTGCCTAAAGTTAAGTGATCCTGGTTTTGATTAGGGCTTAAGGTAAATGTGGCAAGAATTTTAATAGTTTAATTATATGTATTATTAATGCATCTAACTCTTGAAATAGTTTTTTCCTAATATATAATCTATTTTCATTGGGAGTAGCTAGCTTTCGCTTTCTGAACCAAATGATTATATCATATCCACATCAATGGGTACATAGAATAAATAATTCATCACTGAGATAGGTGAGGTTCCTATTCCCCAATAACACTTTTTTTATTTTGGCTGGAATCGAACCAGAGACTCTTAGCTGATGCTACAATATTTTGCCTGTACATCATTAAATTTGAAATATTAAAGTTAATGCATTAAAATCATATTTAATTTGACAATATTTGTGACACATCCCATGGTTGAGTTCAAATTTAGACGTGAGGAAACATCCTAGACATATGTCAATTTTTACAGTTTGTGTATATTTTTAAAAGATTCATATTACACCACTTTGCTTATGAATTAATAAAAGGTATGAATTCATTTGGTTTTTACAACCAGTAGATATTGCACGGTATAAACCATTCTATTTCGAGCAGTGTTTAGCTAGCGCGTAATATTAATTAACTAACAGTTAAAATGTTGAAATCTCTCCGTAACTTTCTCTATGTTAACCTCGTGTTTTCAAACGCAGGTTTGTTGTAATTGTCTGTGAATATATCTGTGAGCCCAGAGATCTGAGTTTGACTTAATTTTAATCCGATATTGATAAACATGGCGTATTTTGAAATATTTTGAATGTAATTGTCGTTTTTTTTTATCATTTACTAAGAAGATGGATTGTTAATTTTCTTTTAGCTTTCCTTCTTAACCCAGACTTCTTTTTAAGAAGTTAACGATAGTTCTGGGTTTGAATCCCAGTTGAGTGCATTAATGGGGATTTTTAATTAAATGTTTCCCTCCACGTAGATTCGTATGTATTTAATTCAATTTCTACCTTACTTTTCCATACCTTATAAGTGTAAATACATGTTGATTGCACACAAATATAGTAAGATCAATCAAAAACCAATACGCTAGGGGAATTCGCGTTCTCTTTTTACATACCTTATATTAGTTTTAGGAGCTGAAGGAGGAAGCAGAGGACAGGGTGCATTGGTGGTCTAAGCTCACTGACAAAAGGAATGGACCTGTCGTAAGACAGAACATCTAATAATAATATTAGCTAATTGCCTTTGTCATCAATACTTCCTATCGCTTTTTGAGTGACTTCTAATAGAAGTACATGGCTGAAATTCTGCACTGTTCATATTCATAATTTGCCTGATGTATTTTTTTTTTTAATTTGAGCTAAATCCATAAGGTGGTGCACCCTGCAGCCATTGCAGGTCATATATAGGCCTATTAGTTATCCTGGAAATATACCTGACAGATTTAGACCTTACCTTATCCATTTAAACATATCCTACTTAGGTTTACAAAACTAATATAAATAAAACTTATATATAAATAAGTTTTTTAAAAAAAGTACCTTATGACGATCAAATATAAGATGTGGCATCTTCTTCTGCAATATAAAAAAAAATACACGAGCATGACCTACATGATCTCAACAAGATCCTCGGAAGGAGATAATGAGGTGATACAGTCTATGTTGCAGGAGTAAGAACTACACTTTAAATTTTATCGTCACAAGGTATAGTTTTGAAAAACTGGTTTTTGATATATTTTTATTTTTATATTTTTGTTATAGAACGTGCCAAAACCTTTATAAAAGATTAATGTTAATGTTTAACAAAATGAAAACATTAAGAATTTTTAATATTTTTTATGATGTAATGAAAAAATAATAAAATATATTTTAGGATATTTAATTTCTCTTATAGGTAAAGAAAGTATTATAGTCGGGAAAGTTATCGACCTAGCGATTAAGATAGATTTTTCGTTCTATATGCCTACGAACTAAAAAAAATGTGTGAGTCTTATAATTATGGTCGTTTCCTTCTGATCCTTGAGATGGAGCAAAAATGTTTAAGGGATCTCATTAAATCTTGATACTTAGATGGTATTTGCTCTGAAATGAAAATAAGTGTTCTTAAAATTGATTTGTGAAAATTCAAAACTTTTCAAAAATTGCTCTAAAAATTTTATAATGTATCTAAAAATGACCCCTGCAAATAAGAATAGAACCTAGGAACTTTGGCTTAGCGTGCCAATGATCTAACCACTAAGATATACAGGGATATTTCCATGCACAGTGTCATTATTCACCCATATTTTGAGGCGGAGTCTGTGATGGACGTGTGGATATTATCGGCATTGTAGATTACAAGCGAGTCAAGCTGAAATAAAGCAACACTATACAATTAAGTATATACAGTATTAAAAGCGAAGCTTGGGCGAGCATTGTTCGGATGAATAACAATTCTTAGTTGTATTTGAGAGAAAATTTGATTTAATGGTACTTAGCTGATGAGTGACTTTTAAATCTCGAATATTTTGAAAAGAGCTTAAACGATTTTTTGCCTGAAATGGGGAGTTTTATATAGGATGAATAATAATGAATGTAGTACTGAATGTAGTAGTAATGAATAGTACATTAAAAAATATGGTTAGCAGAATACTAATTTTTATTAGGATTAATATTTCAAAATTCTCAGCAAACTAATAAAAAATAAGTTTTAGTAATCAAAACCAATATAATACTTTGAGCCATAATAAACACTTTTAAATATTTTAAATTAATATTTTTCATGGAATTTATAAATAATCGAATTTTCATAATCCGTTCTTATCAAGCTACCTTAAAACTATTTATGTTTGCAAAAATAAACATAAGTTCTTATTTATCATACGAAACAATTACTGCTAGGCATAAGGTACCCATTTTTATTTAAATCTTAAACGATATTTTATAAAAAAAAGACAAATTTTCTTAAATATATCATCAATAAACAACTCTTGAATTAATATATTTTAGAAAATTAAACATACATTCCTATTTACGATGAAAAAACATCCACATATTTCAATTTCGAAAAAAAATAGTAAGACCAATTTTAGAAAATCTTCAAATTTTCAAAAATCAGTTGTCTGTAAACTACCATTAAAAATTTTTTTTTAGTAAATATATAGAAAATTGTTTACTATTTAATTACTAATATTCCGAGTAAACATTTTGATCAAAATCTTCAAAGCCATTTTTAAATATTTAAAATTTTCCAAAATAAGCCATTAGTAAACTATTTTTTTAAAGAATTTTCCTTAAATATACCAATAATAGTTATTAATTATGTGCATCACTCCCAAGATATCCATCTAAAAATAAACTGTAAGAGAAATTGTGAATAAAATTAAAATTTTCAGAATTCAGTAAACAGCTCTTAGTTTTAAGAATGAAAACTAAATAAAAATAAGTCCCCTATAAGGTACCATGTATCATTTAAATATCAAATTTGAAATAAATACATCAAACTGGACAGAAAAACAGGCAGAGTAATGTAAGACCTATTTTTACGGCTTCGGTGCTCATAAAACGTAACCAATAGTTAAAATATTGAGGTCTAACATTTTTACTAGCACAATATTTCTCTACGTGAGATAGAAAATATGGCTTTATCAATTTTGGTCCAAATTTTGTATATGAATAGTTTAGTCTATGTTTGTTATTTTTGAGGAAAGTTTGGTACCTTACTGATAGAAAATTTCGAATTTTCAAAAATATTTTAACTATAACAGACTATTTGTGAAAGTATGTAGGATTGTGTCATTCCAATTATTTACAAACAAGATTTGGAGGATTTTAATTTGAGAGTTTTACTTAAATTTACAAATATAAATTATGTGATAAATTATTTAATGTTTGAATCTCAGTAGCCAAAGAGCCAAGATGGTAGGGCAAAGAACCTAGGCGTAATGAGAGTGAGAGTATTGGAATGTAATGCTAGTCTAGTGTGTGTAATCTTTTACTTAGTTTGTATACATTACTCTTCAAATAAAGCTAGCATTTATATACGGTCTTTGTAGCTTCAGATATTTGTACATTAGTTAAATAGTTACTTTACATTTCTAAGTATGTAACCTCAGAACGTTTATGTGAAAGTTAAAGAGGAACATTGAATTGATAAACTGATTATAGTCGTCGAATGTAAGGCATAGCGGATTTGTTCTGTCAGATCTTACTCTATTCATAAGCTTGTTAATGACTAGGCAAACATTAAGAAATTAAATGAAAGCTTGGTTTTTAATTTGGTTGCTATTGTGTCTTATTTGGTGTATTTAATTTTGTTTTCCAAACAAAAAGCTACATTAACACATTTATTACGGAATAACTTGGGTAACACATTTAACACTAAATTCACAATGTAATTTCCAAGAATTAAGATGAAGATTTTATTAAAATAAAATGTTTACAAATAATTTAAACTTGAAATCTAATAGTTATTTACCATAAGGTAAGCGTTATGGACTTATTGTTTCACACGTAAAGATCTTAAATGATCATAAAATTATTCTACACTTATTGACTTTAGTAAGACCCGAAAATTACTATAAATAATATAAAATATCCTCTAATGAGCCATTTATTTACAATATTAGTTTTAATAAATGTACTATTTAATAATTATATAAATATCTTTAAAAAATATGAGGTCAATGAGATCATATACATTTTTTACAAGTGATGTGAAGTTAAATAGAAAGGTTATTTTAAAAATATACTAAAATTAATACATATTAACTTATAACATTATAAATTATGTAAAAACTAATCGGAATTATAGAAAGCAGCAACACAATTGATATTTTTAGTGTCGAGCTGTTTACAGAAAGAAAGAAAAAAAATGCTGTCCCCTCATCTTGTTTTGTGTGCTAGATGATAGAGATTGTTATGAAAAGTAAAAATTTATATAAAGTGTATGTACGTATTTATCAAATCCAGCCATTTCTTTTGATATGTCGTAAACACTGAGTCATTTATAATTTCAAATAATAAATATTAAGATCTTCAAATAAGTTAACATAAAAAAAAAGATGTTTTGAATGTACTTATCTCTCATTAAGAGAAACAAGAGATTTCGTCCATCCCCCTGAAAATTCCTCCAGGGGTATCATCTTAGAACTGTGGTGTGCTAATATTGATAACATGTTCTTTATCATAATGTAATATTGCAATAAGAAATGGTGTCATAGTCTTATAAACCAATAATAATAATAATAATAATAATAATAATAATAATTTAAAGCCCCTTGGTAATTTCGAAATGAGGTTGACTCGTTACTGTGTTGCATATACCTCCATCGTATATACCCCGTGAAGGGTGGGCTGTAATAATTAAGTGTTTGTTTGAGTAAATAAAATACTGGGTTTAAAAAAATAATTTCAAACAAGGTGTACAATACACTTCATTCAGTAAATGTGGGAATTAATATCATTGTTTTATTCTATTTAATTTTTGATGGTTTGTGTGCAACAATATATTACACAATAGTTTCGCAATAGTTTATGCAATGATCACATTTCACCTATTTGAAACGTAAGAAGAGATAGATAATATTATTTAATAAATATATTTCATCGATACTCTATAATATGAGAGAATAACTTAACTTGTAATTGGATCAGGCAACCCGTATTGATGAACACATAGATAAAGGCATCGATTTCACCCAGACTAATTTTTTGGTGACGAAAAGGTTGTGTTATCCCATCTATATGTACTGAAGTTGTTTTTTCTAAAATGATTTTCCACTCTACCTTCATGTAAATTTGAGTAAATATCGTTTAAGTTTCTATTTTCCTTATACCTACCCCATTAATTCAAATAAGCAAATATCCCGGACAAAGAGTATAACGAGGGGCTATAAGAAGAGGCTGCATTTAACTGATATTTGACCCAAAAAAAAACGTGATACAGAGCTGATAAAAGCTATCTAAAATTTGTTTGTGAGAGAAAACTAAGTCTTCTTGTATTTTTTGTCACCGCATTTTACATTTAGAAAACACCACCTTTGGCACACCCAGCCGGGATCGAAGTACGATCTCCACATTAGTCTATTGCAAGATGACGCCTTAGACCATGAAGTCACCAAAGCGGATGAGTCCTCTTGTTCAACTGCTTCATTCTAAAGTCCAGTTTTCAATGTTAAGAATTTATCCGAATACTAGAAAAGTTATTGGATCTACTTTCACATATTCCTACATAAGCTCTTGTCATAAACAGATGTTTCCTTTGATGGATATTATCAATACAGTACTACCTAAATATATTATCAGTTTTTTCTGGAGAAAAATACGTTTATATTTTTTTTTTAAGTTTATTTCAACCAAAAACTCTTACTAAATAGATATTTCCGATAAAAAATAAATGGTACGGCGCACCGCACAGACTTTCTCTCTCTTTCCATAAACTCGTAAGATTTCTGAACGGAATAATGTACATTGTATCATCACCACTACACATAAGAACACGCATAAAATAATATACAATGATATAGAATCAATGAGAAAAGAGGCGCATCTTTGTCCACCTAAGA
>CABFWB010004042.1:0-47009 GCA_902151455.1 Timema bartmani
CCAGTTATCTGACTCACACCCCTTCACCCCTCAAAAAATATATTTTTTAAACGCGTCTTACTGCCCGCTCGGGTTATACGCCGGTGTACTAATTACACTAATGTGTTTGGGATTATAAAGGTTTAATTTAGATGAAGTGCACCCGAATTTGCGCGGAGGGAGAGTAGAAAACTATTTATGAAAAACCTCCCTCGGTGCACCCGACCAGAATAGAACCCCGTCTTCGGCAGTCTAGTCGAACACGAGAGTAACGCGTTAGACCAGTGGTTCTTAACCGTTGTTCCGTTAACTGGTTACAAGAGTTCCGCCGGTTAAAGATGTCACATGACAACAGTTCTGGATGATGTTAGCTACAATGAAGACTGCTACGCGCGTTAACTTCTAAACCAATAGAATATCATATTATTTAAATTGATAAAATGACACCAGGACACGGTAATCGAATCCGGGACCTTAAACTTAGTACGCCAATGCTCTAACCATTGATCTATCCAGGAGTAGCCCCGCACCCAGGGCCATTCTTCACTCATATTATAAGGCAGAGTCCGTGATAGACGTGCGGAAATCGTCGGCTGCAGATGAGCTGTCAGATAACGCTGCTAATAGTACAATGACAACTGTACGAATGTACACATCCTGATGGATTGGTTAAATAACCAAGCTACTATAGTTAAGTACTGCTAGAGCCGCACCTAAATATATTCTGTAAATTGAAAAATGACGCCTGGACACGGGTGTTAAGCAAATTTGCATATAATCAAAAGTGTTCCGTGACTTCCAAAAGGTTAAGAACCCCTACGTTAGATCATACGCCCACCAAAGAGGGTCCCAAAATAATTAAGACACTCAATTTTTGTTTAATCTTAGTACGGTAGTTTGCACCTATAAATCAATTTACAGCCGTGTAAGGTATATCAGGACATGCTCTAAAAAGGTAAATTATATATAATAACTAATGCTAGAGGCCGTGTTTTTATGTATTTAAGGTTTGAGTTCAATCTATATCTTCGTTTGATTTTCTTCCCCAATAACAACCCCGCAAAGTTTGAATCAAATCGGTTAAAGCGTGATTGAAAAAACGCTGCTCTGGTCTCCCAAAGTCTACTCTCGCCAACTTGCGTCAGTGAAATGAGTTCAACTGTGATAACTTCTGTTGCAATCAGGGGTGGACAGGAGGGTATCAAGAGGGCCCAGGGGACTGCAAATATGACGGCCCCTTTTAGTGTCCATTCATAAATACCACCAAAGCTATATTTCAATATAAGCTGTAGAGGTGGATCCAAGTATCTAACCTTTTATTACCATGATGGATTAAATAACCAAGCTATTAAAGTTGTTAATTACGGTTAGAGTCGATCAAAATATCTTCTCTTTTTTTTTATTGAAAATTATACGGGTTCAGAGTCTAAGATAAACGGGTCTGGCTACTCTTTAGTTACAGTTATCAGACATTGAAGCCAAATGGCGTTAGTGTCGTTGCGGAGTAGCGCCCGAGCAATTTAAATTTTTAGTAGCAGTTTGAACCTCCAAGTTTACATTTTACTGTTAGACAGTAATTATTTTATCCCGAATGTGACAACTAGTAAATAAAAAGAATAGCGCACAGCAAAGATAACATACAAACTACAATTAATCATTTGCTCATCGATGTAAGATAATTTAAATTTGAAATACTGTGTTATAAATCACATGGTAATTATTTGTTTGGTAAAATTTGATCATATAGACATGGCTATAAATTGTTATTTAAAAAACATATTGATGTATGAAGGGACTAAGGCATCAATCAGTCTTACCATCTAGCTAATAACATCTGAGGAGATTTTTGATTTAATCCTGATGAGTAGCATTTAGGGTAATTTGTCTGAATACGAAAATTAGAGTCTTTCCTTAATAAAGGGATAAAGAAGAATGTAAGAATGATGTAAGCAAACGTGAAGAGTGAATGAGAAGTTTGAATTTTGAGTGGATTTAAAAAAATATTAATTTACATTTGAAAGTGTGAGTGGTGTTAATTAGCTGTCTTAGAGGGTACGTTCTTGCAGAAGGCTCAATACCGGTACAGAGGCAAATCAATACCACTCACCGACCACTTTTACTCATTTCGTTCTTGCATACAGTCTATCATGTTTCAATATCATTTTATCACTTTGAAAAATGAGATTTAAACACATTACTTTGGTACTGTCTTTACAATGGTCCCTGGTTTGTTTCCAGTCTTCAAGTAGACATTTTTCAAATACTATATTTGACATAAATGCCAAGACAATTATTGATAGTATCATCACTAAATATTATCTAATTAAATTACTGTAGTAATATTACTTACAGCAACATATCGATTGTTACTACCAAGCTGTAGTATAGTCCTATTAAGAGAGTTTAATATGAGCAGTTTCAGTCCTCTATGAATAATTTAATACTTTTGTGGCAAGTGCCATTTAAAAAAAACTAAACAAATAGTGTTAACTTTTTTTAATGTGATATTGTCAAATACTTTCGAATGTAAATAATATAATTTTAATTTCTAACGATTCTCCATATATTTATGAGTGTATTGATACAAGAAATTATCAACTTTTTAATATTTAACAACAAAAAGTGAAAAATGTATGGGTAAGGTTTTTGAGCATCGTCCCAGTCTTACTTTATCATTTTTTTTTTCTTAAGTTCTCTTAACCAGAAATAATAAACATTGACACGTCAGTTTTAAAACCATCTGGAAACTTAAATCTGAACAGCTGTTGTTATAAAACGTCACAACAATCCGCAACGATCACAACGCTTTCTCATATAGCGGTAAATTGTGCAACTAAAAAGCTTCAAAGTCTGATCAACTTTTACATAGGGTTTTGAGTAGGGTGTCATAGGGTAGTACGGTTTCGATTCCAGTGTCCAGGCTTCATTTTTCAGTTTAAAGAATATTTTAATTACTAGAGAATTTAATACTGAGGCCATTTCAGTCACACAATAGATGATTACGTCACTATACTGTCCACTTAAAATATCTGATACTATTTTCTACTGATATGAGCAAAAATGCTTCTAAATTTATACAATAGCTGAGAGTTTATTTTTGAAATATTTTAGTTTTTTAAATGATTTTCTATCAGCTACTTCTGTAGATTACATAGCTATAGCCCATCTACGATAGGAGAGGTGGTGACAGCCTACATCCAATATCACTGCTGAGGGACCTGCAAGTTTTATGGAGAAAAGCTTTTATCTTCGCTCTCTCTCAGTTACATGTTGCCAAATCTCCTAGCTCTCAGTTATGTCTGAATATGTTGTGCTGGGGTGAGGAGGAGCTACTGGCAACCTCGACTAACCAGTGTTGCGAAACTTGTCTGATATTTGAGGGGAGATTGACCACACGAAAACGAGAGAACGACAACGCTGTTTCCCAATAGTAAGCAGAGATGATATCCAGTGTAGCAGAAGGTTCTTTATTGAAAGCAATGACGAGTCACTGACGTCAACCTTATCTGAAATAATTATTTTTTTAGTTATAATGCATTATCAATAAAAAGTGTTAATAAACCAGTCGAATAATACTTCCAGCCAATGTTTGAATTAAAGAACCTTCTGACCCGCTTCGATGGCCGCATGGTCTAGGGCACTACTATCACAATGGACTAAACTGACGATAACGGAGAGATCGCGGTTCGAATCTCGGTAGGGTGTACTGAGAGTGTTTTCTCCCAAAATAGTTTTCCTCAGTCTATCTCCACGCAAATGTTGGTACATTTCCTATAAATACAACCTACCTAAAACGACTAACTTAATTAGTACATATGCACATGACCCAAAGGGGTATTAAGACACGGTACTAAAAAAAATGTTTCTTTTTTAGCACGTCTTACTACTCCGAGCTATAAGCATATATACTGTACTAATTAAGTTAATGAGTTAGGGATGAGGAAGGTTCAATTTAGAGGAAGTGTACCCACATTTCTGAGAAAGGAGAGTGGAAAAAAGGTTAGTAAAAAATTAACCTCAGTACACCCGACCGGGATTCGAACCTAGTCCTTCCCATCATCGGCAGTCCATTCTAACACGAGAGTAAAGCCTAAAACCATCCAACCACCGAAAGGGGTTCAAGAACTGTTGAGTTAACCATATGTAGAAAACTAATCCGAACAAAACCGAATCTAGTGAAGCCAAGAGCGACTTATCTGCGAGTCATATGGCAGGCCACACGACGCCCGACAATAAAAAGCCTGCCAATAGTTATATCGAATTATTATGACCGTTCTAAAAGCAACCTTGATACCAACAGGACGGCCTTGGCTTCTTGTCATTACATTTACTGTAGGTGAGGTACTGTTCCTTGTGTTGACGAGGCCAGAGGCAGCCGTCTAAAACCACCGCCACTTCACCTTGGAATGATTAACGTCATGTAATCGAGAAAGTAACAGATGAAGGTAGAGGGGACTCTGGTTTGAATTCAGATAGCTCCGACAGATGCAGGTAGAGGGGACTCTGGTTTGAATTCAGATAGCTCCGACAGATGCAGGTATACAGGACTGTGGTTTGAATTCAGATAGCTCCGACAGATGCAGGTATACAGGACTCTGGTTAGAATTCAGATAGCTCTGACAGATGAAGGTAGAGGGGACTGTGGTTTGAATTCAGATAGCTCCGACAGATGCAGGTAGAGGGGACTGTGGTTTGAATTCAGATAGCTCCGACANAAATTTTATTATTTAAATGCTCTACAAGGTCTAACTACTCGTCGGGTCATTCACTATACTAGCGTGGTAAGCATGGAGGTTTGAGAGCAAATGTACCCGTATTTGCGTGGAGGGAAAGTGGGAAGACGTTTAGAAAAAATCCTAACCTCTGTGCATTCAGCTGGGTTTCAAATCCTGAACTCCTCCGTCAACGATAATACAAATTAGAAGCAAGCTTTAATCATTTGATTGGTACTAATGAGGGTGATTTTATTTTAAATCTAGTGTGGTTATTTTAACAATTTATAACATAGGTTTCGTAATTTTATTTATTTTCTAATTGAAGCTTCATTAATTACAATCTATTTCACTGTTGTTTTTATTTGTTTCTATCAGCGTAATTTACCGCCCGTTCGGGTGATACTCTTATGTATTAAGCTAATGTGTTAGGGACGAGGAAGGTTGAAATAAGAGGATATGTACCCGCATTTGCGTAGAGGGAGAGTGGAAAACCACTTAGAAAAAAACCACCCTCGGTACACCCGACCGGGATTTGAGCCCCTATATTTCTAGTCACTGTTTTAAAAAAGTAAAACAAAATCCTAGTTTCTAATAACCTTTTTTTTTTATCTTGCTTTTTCAAATCATATTATATGATCCATCTCCAGCACTTAAGTTTAATAGTTTATTGTCAAATTCCGGTTAAAGTATTGCAGTATCGCGGAAACGGGAAAGTTGAGAAGATTGCACTACTTTATTACGCTACACATTTCTCTCTTGTACTTTCAACACCACGCAAGAAAATAACGCAAAGCTCGTGCGTCCACCCAAATCTCGCAATACGGCGAATTTACCAATGAAAGGAAGCAGAAGTAACAACTTTCGTACACGACCGAAAAGGAATGCGAGTGAAAGTTGTCACTGACAGCTGAGCAGACAGTACCAATCGGTCAGGGGTTTTAAGTATTTTAAAATACTAAAGAGAACTTTGTATAGCATGAATCAAGGTACGATAGGGAGAAATTTAAAAAGAAAAGTAGTAGCGCATTTGTCGTCAAAATTTGTTTTCTAGTTTTAACCAATTACTTCAACAGACAGAACCGATAATTAAAGGAGAAAGTTTTGATGAAGGCCATCTGTTTAAGTTTAAGAATTTTACAATGAAAATCCCAAACTTTATAGTAAAAAAAAAAAATTACGTCAAAAAATATTATTCTTAATTGTGCCTGGAGAATGTCTGGTTATCATAGGAACAGGCACTTTGGGAATAAGATTGTAAAATGTATTTCAAAGATAATTATAAGAAAAGGGTGAGCTAAAATACGTCACAGAAGTAAATAATGGTACCAAATTAACCTATAAAAATAAATGACGTAAAATATTTTAATACAGATATAAATAAATACTTTTATCCAAATAGACAATTTTATTTTGTGAGCCAAAGGACGATAAAAGTGAAATGTTTTTACCTGTCCATGATTTGTGAAGCCGTGCTTTCTTGCGATTTCGTCTGCTACATCCTGACCTTTGGGAATATGTACTGCGAATTGGTTGTGGTAGATTGTGGATTGCCGACAGTATCCATATGAGAGTAACGTCACAAAGATACATAAACACAAAAATTGGTGGTACACTGCGAACTGGACTTTCATTTCAAATGGCTTGATTTTCTATTGCACTTGGATGAAACACTATTTTTTTAGTTTGGTAGTTTGATGGGTAAAACACAGGATTATTGAAACCTGAAACAAACATGAAGTAAATGCCAAATTAACAATTGAAACTCTTCCTTAAAATCCAATCTTATTTATTAAATACCAAGTAATTATTGAAGAACCTCATATTATAGGCTCTATTTGTATCCCTAACTTAATCATTAATTAAAGATTTTCTATTGCCTGCCATCAGCTGTCATTATGACAAATACGTTTTCAAGACTGATACAGAGCTTTATTTCGAGGAAGGCAACGAATTGCAATTTTTTACAAATTAGTTGATCAAAATAAGTAGCTCTACAAACCTTTCAAGTGATTGAAGTGGAAAATAATGTTCTACTTTTTTCTTGGGGAAATAAAACTTTTTGTGAAAAATACTTTAGCGATGTAAGCTATGCAAATTTTGTAATGCTATCTTTTAGTTCTTAGCATCATTTTTTTATATTGTTTACAAACATACGTAAAACACACGTACACACAAATAAATTAATTTCAACGCGGCACCAACCTCGCCAACCACCACAACCCATAAGTAGAAGCAGACTGCAGCTGGATGGTGATTGAGAAACAAAACAAATGCCTTTTTAACCAAAGAGGATACATAGAATTACCATCATAGAAAGAAATGTAAACCTCTCGTTGCCATATCAATTCAAGGGAACAAACTAAAATACATTTATTATAGATAGATACAAAAAATATAATTTAGTTAATTTTATTTAAAGTAAAAAACATCTCAATGTAAACACAGTAAAAAACACTATAAAAAGTTCCAAGAGAACGCTTTAAAAACTTGGATGGATATTACTTAATGTATTTGAGAACATTAATTATGTTTATATATATGAGGAGGTGATTTTAAAAACTAAATTTTTTCATTTTTGTTTTTAGGCCTGTATAAGTTGTATTATAAACCTAGAAGACCTGCATCAGAATATGACAAGGGTGGATCCATGGCTTATTAACGAGGGGGGTAGGGATTGGTTTTCCTTCAAGTATAAAGCTAATAATAACTTTAATAAATCAATATTTGAATTTATAATAATTTTAATAATAGTAGGTATTGATAGTTTATATACATAATTTTAGTTAATATTTATAATAATAAAAAGAGGACCTGTAAGAAATAGCACAAATTTTAATAAAATTATTATTAGAATTACTTATGCACATCCTATATAAACTTTATTTCAATGCAATCATATTTTCAAATTATGCTTTGTAGTCAAATTTGCTCCAAAAATGAACAAAGATACTGGTGAGTGGCATAGGTTACATCATGATGAAGATTCTGTACTCATCACAATACTTTTTAGGCTAATCAAATTTCGCAGATTACAATGGGCAGTATATGTAAAATCTAGAATCATGTCCAAGGTAAACCTAGTGGTAAGAGACCATTGGGAATACCTATACGCAGATGGGAGGATAACATTTTAATGGAACTGAATGAGAAAAGTTGTAATGAGATGGACTGGATATATGATGGATTAAATATCAAAGCTATTATATTTGTTAATTATGGATATAAACACACCTAGATATCAATGGATCTAACTTAAGATAGGGATTGGTGGCATACTTTTGTAAGTGCTTCAATAAATTTTAGAGTTCTTACTGCCATAGAATAAGTATATAATCAAATTTTAAGCTTTTGCTCTTTTCTCAACATTGTGCCAGGGGGGAAGAACAAAGTTTTGTAAATCACCTCCTATATATAGTAATAATGGGCGTACGTTGAAAATTATTTCGGGGGAAGGGGTTATGTTTAGTGTAAAATATTTTTCCAACATTTTACCGAAAAAACTAATTATAAGTGTTTGACAACAACATACTAAACATACGAGTTCTGACTTGACATTACATATTTAGTATTTTGTTATCATATATATGTGATAACTCAAAAACATGACATTTTGCATCGATTAAAAAAGAGTCAAACTGACTTTACCATCACAAGATGAAATCTACCCCCCTCGGGCTTAGTGAAAATTTGGTGATAATTTCATCTGCGTCCATCTCGATTTCTCTGTGAACACTGAGAAGGGTAGTATTGGCATTGATCTCTATAATATAACTGGATGGACATCTGTGGCTGAAATTTTCGAGCTGTCGTCTGCATACCATTGTCTAAGAGAGAAGGAAACTTTCGGGTATCTCTTTCTCTCTTACACCCATACAAGGCAATGTGGCATTTTGACATCGTTCATTAATTTGATTGACTATATGAGATAAATCAATGTGTGATTAGTTAAATTAAATAAATATGTTAGTAAAGCCTTTGAAGAACATAACAAAGTTCGAAGATGGTCAGTTTTTTCTTTAAATTTAGGGAGCACTTTTTGGTGGTTTGAGAAAAGCTGGTTGGGGTTCCGGAAGCGTTCCTTTGATTGCACTATTACATTGTCTACAAAATATGGTATGTATTTTTAGTATTTCTCTGGACCTGATGCTGGAACATTTTCCCTGTGAACCTGACGTACTGTTGATCAGCTGGGCATTGTGATAGTGCTGCCACCATCTGCCACCAGTCTTAATGTTGTTTTATACAGTGTCTTAAATTCTTCTCCAGAATTTCTGCGTTGCCGTTCTAAAACTTCCAAACCTGTATTGACATGAGAGCAGGCTTTATGAAAATCTATCTCTACTTTTTGAAGTACCTTTGTCTATACATGACTATACACGATTATATTCATATAGTATAAATATGGTTAATTTTGCCTTTATTTCAGGGTGGGTTGGTCAACCGCCTAAACTCCCCCCTTCCACCCGATGTATGTCCATGATAATAATGTTTGTATAATGTATTTTTGAATTATATTTGCTATTTAATGTTTTATTCTTTTATATTTTAAATAGGTCTTTACTTATACAGGACTTATATAAAACATCCCATAAAGAAGGCTAGTATATTTTAAAAATTATTTTTAGTTTTGTATTCGTCCCTCCCTCACAAGAAATTATCCAAATAAACCAAAATGATGACTTTTTATTAGATATTGGAATCTTTAAATATCTTTTAGTTGAATAATTTGTTGGGATGCAAGGTGCGATTTATCTATCTATCTGTCTTATTTTCACAATTTGTGAGAGCCTTTAGCTTTTCAACTTTGGCTACACTAAACACTAGTAAATGAAGACGAAGTTCTTAATTTTCTTGTGCTTCGTTTCTGATCCAACGTCATCCTAATCATGGTAAGAATTATTTTAAATTTTAACAATCCTAAATCATCCAGTTATTATTTCAACCAAAATTTGAGGTCCATCCATTAAAAAATATTAATTTTAGTTAGCGAGCTGTTTACACCTATTTGAGTGTTTCCCTTTGAAAAATGGGTGAGAATAAGACTTTAGTTAATAATTAATGGTTATGTAGTGTTTTAACACGTTTTGTTTTCGAATAGGGTCGAGTCAGGACGAAAACTGTGAAGAAAGCAGCTCGCGTAATCATTGAGAAATACTACACCAGATTGACTTTGGATTTCCATACCAATAAGAGAATATGTGAAGAAATTGCAATTATTCCTAGCAAACCTTTGAGGAACAAAATAGCAGGGTAAGTAAAGTCATCATTGTATTAAGTTATATATTTAAAAAATACAAGAAATTCATCCACCAGTTTATGATATATATACAACTTATTTTGGGGAAAGAGTATGGCAAAATAAAAACACTATCAAACAGTTCTATTAATCCTAAAGCATCAGACTTATCAATATTTAACTTGAATTATACAATTGCTGTTTCTAAAATGTCTTGGTTCTTAATAGGATTCTCCCACTTCCTACCAAATACTGCATCAGTCACTTTGAATGGCAACAAGCCTTGCTACAGCTTTGGGATCACAGTGCTAATATCTATCAACATTTCATAAAAGTTAACTCAACTTTGAATTTCTAAAGACTATTTGATACGAATTGCTAAGGATTATTAAAAACAGTCTTAGTAAATATGTGTTTGCGGCACACGCATCAAAATGAAATCGCCAATGGCGAGGAAAGGATCTGTTGCTATGGAAACAAATAACAAAATTGAATGATAGTTTTACACACGGAGCTATTGCAGTAATATTAAAAGGGGGGGGGAGTGTGGCATTTTGTAAACAGTTTTTTGACCATGTTCTCAGAGTGGTATTGCTTAGGTTAAATCACACATCAGTATTACCTGAGCAGCTTCACAGATCACGTATAACTGCCCCATATTCTATTATTGATTCATCCTAAGCTGAGACTTGATGTAAACAAAGCCATGTGTGATTTGCTACTGAACAGACCTCAATGGTATCCTTTCACTAAATAGTCCCTCCTATGTGTTGTATTAAACGTGTTTTATAATAACATTAGAAAATTATTATAACTAAAATTATCCCTTCATTTGATTTAGAAATGATACTTTAAGCTTTGCAACCGCTATTCGAACACCAACAAACTCCTGACTCGGCGTTGAGGGACCCCATGGTACAATCCTCATCACATGTTAACGTCAAGTCACTAACAGTCAGTTCATCTTGGCAGTGTTAAGTGACGATTGCGAGTGTTGAGTGCTTCCCGTCTATTTATGGCGTTTGCCGAATCTAGCTCGAGTTTTGTTGAGCACAAGACAGGAAATTTAAAAGCATTAAAAAAATAAAAAATTCATAGTGGCCGACTTTGCTTTAGTAGGCCTACTGACTATACATGTACACCAATCATGTAGCTCCTTAGCGTAGTGATATGGGAATATTTGTTTACGTCAGGTCTCGGGTTAGGATGAATCAGTAATAGACAGTTTTCTTTTGAAGAGTTTAATTGGACAGTCTTGTACTTTCTCATTGATTGACACGGTCATGTGACTAAGGAAATGGACTATGTGGACGCGATTTCCATTAATTAGGACCATTAAGGACTAAATGGATGTATAGGATTTGGGCCAATCTCACAAAACAGGTAAAACTAACTTCCAAAATTCATTTTCTAATATTTTAAATTTATTTTGACTTATGCACTAACAGTAGTCCTATAATAAACATAACACATTGTTAAGGGATGTAAAAAAAATCTCAAAATAACAGCAAGGCCATGACATTACTGCCAAAAAAATGATGTGGCTACGTTTGAACTATTGAAAGCATATATATATATATATATATATATATATTTTAGCACCGCGTCTTACTACCTGTTCGGGTTATACGCTTATGTACTAATTACACTCGTGGTTTTAGGAATTATAAAGGTTAAATTGAGATTAAGTACACCGACATTTGCGAGGAATAAGGGTAGAAAACCACCCTCAGTGCATCTGGCCGGAATCGAACCCCGATCTTCCAATCTTTGGCAGTCTAGTCCAACACAAGAGTAGCGTGTTAGACCGCGCGGCCACCGGAGCGGGTCAATATGTATATTTTCTTTTTGTTAACTTGTGCTGCTATCTCTCATTGCACCAGCAAATTAAACTAGTAAGACCAGGACAATGATTATTATTTTGTAGGCAGCTGTTTAGGATTACATTATTCGTGTAATTCAATTAAAACTAATCATAAATAAGATTTTTTTTACTCTGAGTAAATGTGAAAACATATCTCCCAAGTTATTTTTTGAATTTTCATTAGATCTGAGGTCGTTGATATTATGAAAAAATGTGTGTTGAACAGTAGCGTACCTATGGGCATCTTGAGGGGGCTCGAGCCCCCTACCGTAGTTTGGGGATGCCCCGAGATCTACACAGATCCGAAGAGAAAATAAAATGTGTGTGGGAGAGAGGGGTATGACCAGTTAAACATTGTGAGTAAAGAAAATATCAAGTGGTACAAATCCTTGTGTTGATCCTCCCTAGTGGTCCTAATTGATGTCCTTGCAGTCTAGGAAGTTGGTCTAAGTCCTGAAGATTGCGGCAGGTCACAAGTGGTTCCACTGAGGAGTTTCACAGTGGCTAGACATTTACCTATTATAAATAATCGGTGATTTTTGTGACAGGCCTATGTGATGAGATAAACCAACTTTAATTTAGGCTTATTTATTTATTTTATTTGTTAGATTATCACGTATATAATAGTAAAAATATAAATGATGAAGTTAGCAAATACCACTAAAAACCTTACAAAATACCTTTTAAGTGTATATAATTGTAAAAAGAAACTTGCCTCCAGCGGTTGGGAGGGGGGGTTTCCCCACAAACCCCCTTTGAGCTCCCCCTGCTTCGCAGTCGTGTGTACGCTACTGGTGTTGAGACTGGCCAGGACAATGACTTTGGGCAGTAATGTTGGGGGAAAACAATGTAGCTATTATGTTTTTCATATAAAAAATAGGTTTTTATCTTTTGTATGTATCTACTGTTTTTTACTCCAACCCAAGAAAGGCCCTAATGACCTCATTGTTTTGGCGGGCCTATAAAACCTAATTTTAATAATAACGATAAACAGATTGATATTTTCTTGTTTCACAAGTAGGCCTATGGCCCATTTATTTTTAGCTAAAACCACCCCTGTGGTAAAACAAAATTAATGTCAACTAATCACTACAATACAACAAATTCATTTTAATCATAATGTTTAGTTCTTTATTATTAGATACCTCCCTTACTAAACCCTTTTGCACTCAACACATTTTCAATAGGCCTATCCAAAAAAATTCGGGCTAATTTTCACATATTTGTCTCTTAAACATTTTAAATTTTCCCATTGAAAAAGTTTTCAATGTATTCAAATGTAAAATACCACACATATACAATAAACATGGAAGAAATTAGGAGAAAAAAAATTCATAAATCATTTGACTTTAGATATTTTGAAAAAAAAAATTGAAAT
The DNA here is from genome assembly GCA_902151455.1 of Timema bartmani. Lineage (NCBI taxonomy): Eukaryota > Metazoa > Arthropoda > Insecta > Phasmatodea > Timematidae > Timema > Timema bartmani. The sequence goes on from CABFWB010004042.1 coordinate 13,173, forward strand.
TTGAAAACTTAAATTAAAATGTATTATTCAAAGTTAAAAAAAAATCAATTTTTTTCACATCTTCCTTCTTCCTCAGCCATCCTTCAAGAAAGAGCATTTATTTCTATAAAGTTTGTGATATCTGAGTCATTTAGCCTAGAACTTAGACCAGCCATTGCAGAGACAAAAATCAAATCAAACTATTGTCCTAACACTTAGGCCTGGATAACTTCCAATAAAAATAACTAAAGAAAATAAGCACATGAAAATAAAATATCAACTGCGAAACATATAATACACATTAAATAAAGAGAAACACGGAAGCCAGAAACGTAATCGCGCCACGATGTAAACATGTGAGGATAACAAACTTCATTTGTTAAAAAATATATTTTTTTATAAACATTACAGTGCTTTCTGTTGAAGAAAATACTAACTAGATCTTCATATTTATGATACAGTCCTTGTGGTGACATCTAGTAATAATATATGTAAATAAAAGACTAGATTTGGCTAGTACCGATGGATCGGCTGTGTGAGTGTTTTAGCCACTACTTAGCACGCCGATAGACACCGAGCGTTTAAGGGTTAAGCATCAAGTTCTCATTGACAAATTTAAGATTATTACAAAAATACATTTAATAAAAGTTTCTACTTGAAAAACATAAAAAGCTGTGCACTTGTAAAATAATTTGGAATTTAATTCAATGAAAAGTACTCTACTGGCATGATTATAAATTTATATTTTCACACCACACAATCTAAAGCAAATGTTTTCACACTTCTTGCTCATACAAAGTGCTTCCATTTTTTTTAAATGTAAATATGTTGACTGTCCTTTGTTTTGATATGTGATGTGTGCGTAGGTTTGTGACGCATTTGATGAAGCGACTGCGCCACTCACAGGTGCGCGGTATCTCCATCAAGTTGCAGGAGGAAGAGCGTGAGCGCAGAGATAACTATGTACCAGAAGTGTCTGCGCTCGAGCACGACATCATTGAGGTGGATCCCGAAACCAAGGACATGCTCAAGATGCTGGTCAGTTTGGCAATCATATGTGGACACGCATTAGTTGAGATTTTTTTGTAACACGACCTGATTTAGGTACTAAAGAATAATATTCAAATTGTGTTCTTTGGTTGCGTAGATATTTTGTACTATTAAATTTGTATGTTTGAAATTGAGACACAATGATTGTGTCTTTATAAGATTAAAATACAGTACCTATGTACTCAAATAAAGAGATGGGAGGAACAGATAACAGAAAGTGTGCAAGTGAGAGGAGAAGAATGGTGGAAGGATAGAGAAAGATGGAGGCATTTTACTAAACTGACAATTGATGATGACCCATGAACTCACAAGTCTGAAATGAGTTAAAAACCTAGCTAAGTTTAACAAATAATCTCAAAGGCCCTAATTTGTGGTGGAGAGAATGGTTTAATTTAAATTAATAAACTATGAGAAGCCGTTATACAAAAATAACTATGTATTAAAAGAGCTTTAAAATAACCAATAAAACGTTATCAAGAAATTTTATGCATTGACATTTGGAATAATAATTTTCTATACACTTTTTTCTTTACAAACTAAGCAATTAACAACCCATTAAAAGTCATTAACCAGTCATTTTGCCTTATAAAGCTTAGGAAACTGTTAGCAATCAGTTATCTAATCAACTGTTTCCAGATTGTGGCAGAGTAAATTTAGTAAAATGCCTCTTCCACCATTCTTCCTACTTTATTTGATTCCATTCTTCTCCTCCCACTCGCACACTTGCCACTATCTTCACTTATATCTTGCGGTATTTTCCCTAATACTTCATCTCCATCATTACCTGCTTTGGTGGTCACGAGGTCTAAGGCGCAACTCTTGAAGTAGACTAGAGATTCAAACCTCGGTCGGGTGTAGTGATAATTTTTTTTCTCCCCCAAAATGGTTTTCGCTCTCCCTCCACACAAATCTAGGTACAACTTCTTATAAAATATAAGTTAACCTTCCTAATCCCTAAAAAACCATTAGCGCAATAATAGTACATAAGCATAACCCAAATGGGTAGTAAAAGGCGATGATAAAAATCTCCATTTTAGGGATTGTTTCCATTTTCATCCTTTTTTTAAATTTTAAATAGTGGGAAAATGTTGCCAAACTATTGTATTAAATTAAACATTGAAAGGAGGCCAACACACCAGAAAACTGTAGGCCTCAAAGCTCACAATTAAAAATACAATACACATAATTATGTAATTTTTGGGATACATCAGTCGCCTACCCGCCTCGGTGGCGTAGTTGGCTAACGCGCTAGTCGTATTGAGCTCGACTGCCGAGGACAGGGAGATCGAAGTTCGAATCTCGGTCAGGTGAACTGGGAGTGGTTTTTCCTAAATGGTTTTCCACTCTCCTTCCACGCAAATGCTGGTTCATTTCCTCTCAATTCAACCTTCCCAATTCCTAATCCATTAGCGTAATTAGTACTTAAGCGTATAACCCGAATGGGTAGTAAGATGCGGTGCTAAATAATAATAATAATAACAATAACAAAATCAGTCCCCTTCATCATAAGAAAATAAAACGCAGACTGGGCATGGCTAGAGGTAATTGTGTAGGCCTTAACCTTCTGTCCTCATTTCCATGTCTATTCTAAATAGTAGATTACCTATTGTTTAAAACAATTGTTCATGCCACGATTATTTTCACCGATTAATCCTGATTATCGATTATTTATTGATAACAATTGGGAATATGCTCAAGAGAATGATAACTATTAATTTAATTAATACAAAAAGATTTTATGCATAAAAAATATATATTTCATGCCTAACCGGTGAAAGTTGGAATTAGATTGCTAGTTTTATCAACGGTATGAACTTATATTTCTTTATCTAGTTCTGTAATCTTTGCATAGCCTGCAACCCAGATGCGGTGTATATGTATTAGTGTTTTTTTTTTATCACTAAACTCCTTGCTTTAAATGTTACTTAAAAAACAATTAATCGACTTAATAATCGCTAATTACGATTAATTGCTGATGCGCTAATAATCGACCGATAACGATGCATCGGTACACCCCTGCTAAATAGTATTATATTTACTTTTAAGTATTTTATTTCATGAGTAACTTTAAACTAACAGGTTTGATTGTGTTAATTTCAATGCACATTTCTCAAAAAATTTGGTTAATTATTATTAAATATTTGAATTGTGTCTGAAAATAATTCATACAGTTGGTCTTGTTTGTTGTTGCAGGACTTCAATAACATCAGTGGGCTGCAGTTGACGCAGATTGCAACACAGTCGTTTGGAAGGAGGACTTGATTTGTTTTTATTTATATGTATGCTGTCACTTACATTCAATAAATTTGTAAGCTGACTCATAAGTTTACTTTAATTAGGCTTTTGTAATGATCACATTTACATGTTGTTGCTTCCTCATAACTCCAAGGTCAAATACAATTTTTTTTATCAGTTTCAAATAAAAATCAAGAAATAATTTTTAACACATTTGACGGTTTACCTAACTACACTTTCATAATCGATTGTTTCCAACATGTGACTGGGTCCTTTGTCCTTCCACCATTCTTCTCCTCTCACTTACACATATGCTGTTCTCAGCTCCGCCCATATTTTCCTTAGTTTCTCTTACGGTCGTTTCCCTACCAACTTCAATTCCATCGTTCTCCTGGGGACTCCTTACTTTTTTTATCTTCATTAGGAGTCGTCCATAAACCATGTAGCGCTGTTGAGAGGGAAGGGGAGTTATAACTTCTACATGGTGCTATAGGAGAGGGTGGGTTAATCAACAGTGTTACATAACCCATATCTTTACTTAAATTATAATGTTGACAACATAATTTAATATTGTTATAAAATTTGTTAAACTCATTTATATTTAGAATTTGAAATGAACTTTGAGTCCCTCATTTAGTGTCACAAAGGCTTCCTTATGAAACAATTACATTCACTCTTGATGTGAAAAGTTAGGGGGGTATACTTGGTGTTACTAGGGGAAGTAGATAAAGGTAGATAAAGAAGCGTTGCGTGAGCTTATGGATGACTCCTTACCTCCTTATTGTCTGACCCTTGATTCCTATCCTATTTCGCCTGATGATGGTCAGCATGCTCCTTAAAGACTTCATTCCCATGGCCTTAACCCGGTCTCACGTTCATCCACTGCATACACAACTATGGGTTCAATGTATAGCCTTTACAGCAATTGCCTCAACTCATTTTGTACAATATTAACAACAGGCAACCACAGAATCCTAGCCAAAACAACCAACAACAGTATCCAAGTGACCCTGATCGACCTCTAGTCATACTGCCATAGTCCAGTCTGTCTGTTTTACTCTTCTGCTGAAGAAGGGGACTGATGTACATAATTGTGTGTTTTGTTGTGTTTTAATTGTGAACTTGGAGGCCTCTAGTTTTCTGGTAAGTGTGTACGCCTTGCACTTTTCTCCTCTTTTCAATGTTTTGTTTGAACTAGCCGTTTGGCACCATTTTTACTTTATATACAATATTAATGTTCTCAAAGGAAATAAATCGCTTCAGACAATAAGACTTAAATAAACAATTAAATAACAATTTAAAAGCAAGGTTTACATATTTATCAGAGTAATGTAACATTATATTAAAAGCTTACATTTGAAATAAAAAACATTCGGCCCCTCTAGATGAAAAGAGCAGAATACTTACAAAACTGCATTGACTGTGATCACTAGCTTCAATTGTGTCATTTTTAAAAACTTGTTTTTTTTTATAGCTATTGTGTTTATATTTTTATTTATTATTATCATTATTAAAATTTACACAATTACTGGAGGAAGGGGGTGCTTGTTATAAGGCCCCTCCCCAAGTCATAACACCTTAGGTAAGTAATACAGCTCAAACCAAAAGTCATATCATGGTGTTCGTGGCATTCTGTATTCCACTTTAAAAACAACGGTACAGTACCATTAAAAACTTAACCATATTAAAAATACAACTAATCTGATTCCAAATCCCCTATTGTCAAATAAAGAATGCTGAAAACCACACTTCAATATGCAGGGTGTCGACTAGAATACGCAAAAGGCACTGATTGCACACAAAAAAAGTTCCTGAAAAGTCAAGAATCTTTAATATTTTGGTCATAAAGCCACAAAAATATTTGAATTTTCCACACATAATGACAATGTGAATGCGTCGAATGTCTTGCAACCCACTACCCATGATGCCATGCGCTAACCACAAGTTGGCTGATTGTTTTTACTTTGACACCAAGGACAAGGTTACGTTCGCCATCTAGTTTTTAAGTTTAATGTTACGTGTAAGTGCGTTATGCCTATACATGCATTATATAATGCTCAACTTTTTACCGAAGGAGTTTTGGGGTCAACAAATCACTAATTTTTGTTTCTCCAACTCAGTAGACACCCTAACATGTTTCATGATTCAAGTGTAAATCTTGTATCTAATTTCCCTGTTAATTGACCTTGAAACAAGCTCTTAAGAATGTTTGTGGGATTTGCTTTTTTACATCCATTACTGTTTTCAGCTTCTGCCTTGGGTCAGTTTTTTATTCAAGCCATATATTTTCCACTACCGGCTTGCTAGGCCTGTCCTAGCTTCATATGCCTTATAATATAACTTAAGAGTAGGACAGGCACAACATCCAGTCCTCAGCCGTTACCACATTTCATCAATGATAAATTTTCGGCCATGCCAGTAAGTGAACTCGAAACCTCTAGCTCTGTAGGCAGGCACGCTACCGGCTGAGCCAAGGTGTCGGACAAGGATTGGATTTGGTTATACATGTGTGGGGAATATTCCACCAACAAAGCTGAGAGACATCAAGTGCTGCTGTAAAATAGGATTCAATGCACAGCTTTACAAAAAATGTATCTGCATTAAATTATGTACCCTTCGTTAACGCTATAAGCTAGCTAGCCTACCTTCTATTATTCCACTATGGTATAGCTAATGATAGGGTCATAGTGTAATCTGTCAAGGTAAGACTTTCTACTTTGCTGCTCTTAGTTTGATATGATAGGTGTTTACTACATTCCTCTTCCCAAACAATGCACTTCCTCAAACCCAAGACGCTAAACATAAAACTTGTAAACAAGAGGGTGCTTGCTAAATGTTTTGCAAGTTGCTAGTGATAGCAAAATAATATATGATTACGATAAAGGTTCTACATCATTGGCAGCAAAGAAAGAAGATACCCGCTTCGGTGGTTGCAAGGTCTAAAGCGTCACACTCGCAATTGACTATAGACTGGTGATAACAGAGGGTGTGGTTTGATCCCAGTCGGGTGTATTGATGGTAGTTTTTCCTAAATGGTGTCCCATTTCCCCCCACGCAAGTGGGTGTACTTAAAAATCAACCTTCCTCATCCTTGACCCATTAGCGTAGTTAGTACATAGACATATAACCGAACTTGTGATAAGATGTGGTGCTAAAAAAATAGTTCTTAAATGGTCTGGCATTGACAGTAGACGTCAAGAAACTAGTTGGAGAAAAGGTGCACTTATTACTAAGCTACTCCTCATCTCTCAGGTGATCGTTAAGAACCTATGTGAAATTTATTTTATTTTCACTACATCTAGAATTAGACTCCAACCATTCTTGGTTCACATAATAGCCCCACCAAGCGGGTAACTCCTAATCACTAAATGGTATGAACAAATCAACATCCTAAAGTAAGTAGGAGTTAGACATATTTTGTTAAGTCGAATACAAATCAATTGAAAGTAAATAATATTATATTTTAATTTCTTGTCTGGCAGCACAGGTAGATTCATGCACATTTTGGTTAGTTCAACCTGATGCTTCGTTATTTTTTTTGAGTTAAATCAAGTGAATTTTGATCTTTATCATCATAGTTCCTGGTTTACCCTCTTTGATGGTAAAATGGTCTAAGGTGTCACTCTTGTAAACTCAAGTACCAATGACGATGCGATTGGTGTTCGTTCGAACCCCATTCGGGTGTACTGAGGGTAATTATTCCTAAATGGCTTTCCACTCTCCCTCCACACAAATATGAGTGCACTTCCTCTAAATTCAACCTTCCTCATCCCTAACACATTAGCTTGATTAGTACAAAAGTGTATAACCTGAACAGTTAGTAAAACGAGCTGCTAATAAAATAATTTTGATTACCTAAATACTAGCCATGCGTGTACTAGGTTTTTCAATATCCATTGATATATATATATATATATTTTTCAACTTTGGCTAACCATTCAGACCTTTCATAATATATTATTTTTTTTAAACATTTAGTTTTTGTAGTGAAACACTTAACAGAAGTTTGATAGCTGAATGCATAGTTGCTTTATGAGTGACAAAACACTTTTCTAAAAAAATGAGCATTCTGATGATCACATTATGAATACAAAATGTGTGCTAAGATTGACTATTATGAATTATTTATTGTTTTGAAAATTTTATCATGATAGTTTAGAATTTTTTTTATAGTTATCCAACACACTTTTACAGGTACCTATAGGCTTTAGCCAGTTAAAAATTGGTCCTTAAAATTGAGGTAATATAATGATTGTATTGTGAGAGAATGTATATAACGATTTTGTATAAATAAATAAAGTTAAGTATCCTTAGGGGGGCGGTAGGGGATCTAACAGGCAGATACATGAAATCTATAGGCCCTATAGATCATATTTGAACTGTTGCAAAAATGTTATTAATAATAATAAGAAAGAACATGAAGTGAGTTCCTTAATTTGGTAATAAAATAATTACCTATTTTTCTTTGGTTGGGAAGCATTCACATTTTTTAAACTTATTAAGGCAAATAATAACGATGGAAAATAATAATTATTTATTCTCCTAAATTAAGTTAAAAAATGGTTTTTTTAAGTTATATTTTTTAGGAAGTTATTGGGTCTGTATAATACATCACCTCCCTTTATAGGTACCCTACCCATTTTCAGTTTGTTTTGGTTGAGTAGCCATGGAATTCAAATACAAATTAAGAAATTGAACCTTTGTTTTCAGAGTTATTGCTTTTAGTATCCACTCACGCCTAGCTGTCGGTTCCACGCAGATGACTTATATTTCGTTATCACCAGTATTTATAGTTTGAATTTTAATTAACAATCAATCTATGACTTGATTGACGGCTCTAATTTTGGACATTAATAAGAAGCCCGAGTAAAACCACTTCTAAAAAAGTACTGACAACAGCTATTATAAAAATTAAAAAATATTGAAAATACTTCATCAGTACAAAGGTCTCGCATGTTAGACTTAATATCCATGCTGACTGCAACTATTATTTTATTAGAAGTAAATTTTAAAGTACCTAGTTATAGAGCATCGGTCATTGACAGCATTGTGGCATTTAAATCGTAGCCTAATTTATGATTAGCTTGCAATGTGTTTTATACTTTGTAATATTATTAGAATATAAATGTTTCAACTAATTAAGGTGGTTATTTTTATTCTTTTCCATAATTAGCAAGACTACTCAAAAATAACTTTTTATTGGCAAAATTACGACCCTTGAACCTATCATCCGCGTAGGTTTACATCTTGACCATAGATGCGTAAGGATACAATCTTGAGATGTGATTCTTGTTTCTTGTATGTTCGGGTTGGGAATATGTTCGGGTTGTGTGAGATCCTGAAGTATATACATCTGTTTTCTGTTTTGGTAAAGATATTCCAAACAAAATAATACTGATACTTAATTTTAAAATTAGGTTTTTGAATAGCAAAAAAATGGAATGCCCACATCTTTTAGAAAATATAAAAATTCAAAATAGTGTTATGGAAGAGAAGACTGGTGCAAAAAAATGGCAATGCGCAGGCAAGTGTAGTTCCTGTGTAATTACAAATTTTACTTGCATTATTTTATTCTGTGAACAATTTTCTTCTCTATACCTTACAGTTAAAGATTAAATACATAAATTTGATACAATATGTCCCAATATTTTTATTTATTTTTACTTATTTGACTAAAGCTATAAAATTATTCCCATTGTTGAGTGGGCCTAGTATAATTTTGAACTAAGATGCGATGCCCTATAGTAGTCATTAATTTTTTAAAGTATGATACAAAATATGAAACTTATTTAATTATAATTATTTAAATATCACGAGCAAGTTTTTGTCCATTTTCTCTTCCCTTATTGTTTTTAAGGTTATTTAATTATTTGACCGTGATCAACATAATGTAGTCAAGGATAGATACTATGTAACTTAAATATTTATTTTCTGTAATTTACGCTTCTTATAATATCATCAACTAACTTTGACACGTCTCAAAAATTATATCTTTCAAATAAATAATTTAAAACGATATGGCTATTTTGTAACCTATCAGCTGTTTAAACTGGGATTCGGAAGTACAGTATTGATTTTTTATGCTAGTAGAGAGCCTAGGCTAGGTCAAATAAAGCTAGATCTAATGACTTTTCCCGTTGGTACGTTTCATCTCATGACTGAACTTTCAAACAATTTGCAATATAAGTTAATGCATATTCCTTAAAAGTGACAGGGCATTATAAAATCCTAAAACTTAAAAAGAATTGTCAGTTTTATGATTATTAAAATTATCAAATATATTCTTCCATTAATATAAACTTTCCAGTTATAAAAATATGGCTCTATTTTGATTTTATACTGGTTTATCTAAAGTAGCCCCTGTCTGTCTTTAGATGCCTTTTCAATTGTATATTTATAGTTTTTTTATTTAAAGTTAAATCTTCAACGAAATTGACAATTTTACCAAAAAAAATCCATTGGTACCTACATTAATGCTGTTTATGGGCTACACAAAGGCTAAACTAACACAAGGGCTGTATACAAACGGTCTTGAGGATCCTTGGAAGGATCCTTGAATTATGGCCTTGACACATTCACACCGCACTTCCTATCGAAGACTGTATCAGCCAATTCTAACGGCAAAGAGCCTTGTCACATCCTTGGGACTGCAGTGCTACTCCCGACCAATGATCTTAGAAACTCTGTCGAGCACGATCCATCAGACCTAATGAAAATAAACAACAAAGCCCTATAGTGTTTAATATTTTATTGTTTGCTTCAACTGTTTCCCATCGTTTCACAAAAATTAAAGCATGCCAATAAACAATTTGCCACTTTTGGTGATTGATAATAAATGGTAGGCCTAGATATAGTTTGATTAATCAACTCTTCTAAATATTATAAAAAGTGTCTGTTCAGCAAACTGTAGAGTTTAAAATGGCGGGCAACATAAAGTTCTGAGCTCTTAGCCGATGAATAGCAAATAATAGAACAGTTGCTAGTCACCGCATCAAGGACGTGTCGACGACACATTGCTTCTGTCCATGAACTCAAGGGCGTGTGAGGGGTGCATCAGTATCCTTGGTGACACTTGGGACACTTGATCACGTGATTATTGCAGCACCTAACAAGGGTACTTATCAGCGCACAAGTAGAGAATTCATCCTTCATTATCCCTTGTAGAGATAAAGAGTTTTGAAGGTCATTCATAAAATTGTGATTTTGCACATATTTGGGCACTCTTGATGGATCTAATTAATTTTAATAAAAAAATATATGTACCGCTAGCATAAAAGTTGTATTCAAATTTCAAAGTAGGTTAATGGCTCGTCTATAACCTTGTGGGGCACACACTTTTAAAACACATGCACAAGATGTGCTGTATTTGGGTTTTTTTACTTAAACAGGGCTTGTCTACAATCAAATGTTGGTAAACGTAAATTCGACCAATATGACTCCATCATCAAAGTCTTATTAAAGGTTACAAATAAGAATGAAATAGAATCGTATTAATAGGCCATTATGGAAAAGGTGCAAAAAATGAAGTATTATTGAAAGGGACAAAGATGACAGTATATAAAAGTTGTTGTATGGATGTGAAGCGTGGGTTTGTCAGATGTGGTTGAGCTGAGATACCGTACCGCTGTCTAAGAAGTAGGAAAAACTATTTTGGACAGATTCAGTAATGAATGGGTGCTAAAGGAGTGCGGTTTGAAAGGGAATCCAATGGGTCAATGTGGAAGAAGCGGCTTAACGTTGGTTTGGGCATTTTGAGAGGATGAGAGTGACGAAGCAAATATATGAAGGTAGAGTGTATGGATCAAAAGGAAGGAGTAGGTCATGTAAGACGTGGCTAAGTGTTGTAGAACTGTGTGAAAAAGAGAAACATTAAGAGTTTTAAGAATAAAACAGCATGTGTGACTCGGTGTATGGATGTTGTTAAAGTGAAGGGAGTATTCAAAGATAGGGAAGTGTGAAGAAAGTTAGTGAGGATGGATTAAGTACGGAGTTTTTATCTTTTGAGCTATATGCACAGTTTCTTGCCTACCCAATAAGGGAACGGCGTGATTAGGTAGCTTATGTATATAAAAAAAGTTACTAGGTTATTAACTTACTCTTATTAAATAATTTAAATTGTAATTTATTTTAGTTACTATTCTCACAAAACTGCTATCCTTGACCAAATAACTAATTTGCTTTAGTTGAATATACAATAGTGCCTAGTGCACCTAAAGGTCTGTTTGTTTCTGATTGGCTGAACGCAAGCTATCGTAGCTACACAATTTCAAGAGTTGGAATGTGTTTTATCACCTCCCAACATGTGACTGTGCTGGCCTGTGCTATTGTAGACAGATAATATTACGAGCAGTGTTACCAACTACCATATAAGTGCTGTAGCTAGATTATTACCAAAAGTCACTAGACTATCATTAAATGAAAAACTAGAGTCTTCAGATTTATCACCAAACAAAAAATGCATACATTAATCTGAACTGAATGTAAGCTACATCAGTAGAGTGAGGTGATCCCCGGATCCGGAATGATGTGATTGTGATTTGTGAATGACAGATGGATAGTTTAGAGCTCCTCTGTAGACCGAAGCAATGGATTATGCGTTCTTGCAGTACGGTAGCTCAAAAATCAAAATTCCACAGCATTAAAATTTAAAATGATGAACATGAACTTGACAGAAAACAAAGGAAAATCGCCAGTCGCCAGATTAGTGTCTGGGAACTAAAAATGAAAATTAGTCATTTCAGACTCGTAAAAATCACTAAATTGGCAACACTGATTATGAGCCCAAGTTTTAGACAAATAGGTGCAACGGATTGTAGAAAAGCCATAAATACTATTGAGGCCATTCTAAAAGTTCAGTCTTTTCCCCAAAAATAACTACCCAGCTTAGCCCAAAGGGGTTCATTTCTTTTCAATAAATCGAGTTTTAAAAGATTTCTACTCAAAAAGAAACGAGCATTAGGCTTTAGGCCCACTTAAAATATTGATCAAACTAAATGGCACAAAAATAATCAATTTTAACAAATTTAAACAAAATTTTCTCTACACACATTTTTTCCTCTATAAGGTTTTTCCATAACCCTAAAAGGAATTTAACTTTGCAATTCATTTATTGTAAGTTAAATTACGTAACAAAAAAAAACTTCTTCAGTGGTCAAACAGTCTAAGGCGTCACTCTCATATTAGATTGGCCTGCTGATGACAGTGAGATTGGGGTTTGAATCCTAGCTAGGTCTATTTGGGGTGGTTTTCTCTAAATGGCTTTCCACTCTCCCTCCATGCAAATGCGGGTAGACAACATTCAAATTGCTTCCTTCCTCACCCCTTCTCCTAATCATATATATGCATACAACCTAAACAGGTAGTAAAACACGGTGATAAAAGACTATATTAAAAAACATTTGCTTAATTAAGTTAGATCGACATTTTTGAAACTTTTAGTAAAATATATAGACCTAATTAATATTTTAAATAACGGTGACCTGGTGGTCTAGGGGTAAGGTGTCAGACTTCTGTGCTGAGGGTCCGGGGTTCAATCCTCGGTCCCGGCACAGATTTATCTGATTGACAAACCCTTCCTTCACCTCTGACAAGACGTGTATTAACCACAACTTGTGAATGTGAGGAATGCCAGTCCTCCACCGTGGTTCGGATTCCACGTTAAACTGTAGGTCCTCCATTTCATCTCACAATCACCCTACCATTACACATTAGCGTAAGTGCGTATAACCCGAACGGGTACTAAGACACGGTGCTAATAATAATAGTAATAATTTAAATACATTTATTATAAGTTCTAAATCTTAATATTTTGGAAATCCATGAAATTTCATTTACAAATCCAAATAAACATAGCATATATATATATAGTTTTTCAAAATCTACTCAAATCAACTGACTTAAACAAACAAAATACAGGGGAAAAAAGGCCCACTTGACTTAACTTACATCTTTACTTTACAGTAACTAAAGTGTTACTTCCACCTTTGAAGGTAGCCAACAGTTTGATCTCTATATGATGGAACCTTATTGACAGCCGTAAAAGTGACTAAAACAATTTCCAGCTATTTGCATGTGAATTGTAACTGACACTTTTATTATTGATAACTAACAATCCCGCACGGCGCTGCCCGTGACCCACTGTGCTATAAGAATTATATAAGCCCCTCCCTACCCCCCATGGTGCACGATTTCAAATGGAAACATTATCTCTGAAACGTAATTATAAACCATATTAAAAATATTTTCTTCAAAAATTTGTCAAAATTAGCATAATTAAAAACCTAATTTAAAATTTTAAAATCCAGCTTTGAGGTGCATTCGGACCCCCTTCCATCCACCTATGTTAAAAATTTCTGATCTCTGCGTAGATTTGGCTGGGTATCGCGCGCGCGCGCGCACACACATAGACAAAAACTTACTTTTATTATTATAGGCCTATACAGGGTGTGTACCATCAGAGAAAACGGGAATTAGCCGGGAATTTGAAATGGTCAGGAAAAGATGGGAATAAACCGGGAATTTAGTAAATTACAATAAAAATCTGGGAAAATGTGGTTTTACTCAAAATATGAAATATAATAATCATTAAAATAGTAAATAATAATGTTATTCAAACTGTAGTTTTTTTTTGTAGCTTTGTAATATATTTTATAATTCCTAATAAACAATGTTAATACAAATTTAAAAAATTTGTTTATTTAAATTTTAAAACTTATTATTATTCATAAAAAAAGATTAATAGAAAAATGAGGGGGGTGGTGGGGGAATTAGAAGGATGTGACGTACTTTTTAGTCGGGAATTTTAGGAAATGATCAGGGAAAAAGTCGGGAATTTCATTGGTCAAGTTGAGTAGACACAGTGATGAATTAACGGCCTGGTGCTGATATAAGCAGCCGGTTCAGAAAGCACATTAAATAAAAAAAATGGCCAGGAAAAGTTTTCATTGTTTTCCTCTAAACAAGGTCTCAAAGTTAGTTAAAACATTAATACACTTTATAAATTAGTGCAACTTTATATTAATTGAAACTTTATTTGCTCGAGTTATTATTTTGAGACCAAGGAAAATATGGGAGGAAATGAACATAGCAAGTGTGCAAGTGAGAGTGGAAGAGGGCACAGGAGGAAGAATGGTGGAAGAACAGAGGGAAATGGAGGCATTCTACTAAACAGACTCGGCCGCGGGCTAGAAACAGTTCATGATGATGAGTGATGATGATTAATTTAAACATTGGTCCCCTAATTGAATCCAAATTTCCATTTCTTTATCTGTCATGAGAATATTCTGTTTTGTTGAATTACCAGTATGCTTCACGTCGCTGAATCCATGGTTGTGTCTTCATTGTGGTAACATTGGTTGTGGTCGCTATGTCAATGGTCACGCTAAGGAGCATTGCGAGCAAAGCAGCGACCACTGCTTATGTATGGACTGTGATTCCTTAGCAATATATTGGTGAGTACATACATATAGTGTTCACCAATACTAAGTGACTTTGTGTCACGTGATCTAACACACTACTCTTGTGTTAAGTCTACACTGACGGTGATGGGGTGATTGAGGTTTGAATCTCAGTCGGTTGTACTGAGGGTGGTTTTTCCAAAATCATTCTCCACTCTCCCGCCACACAAATGCGGGTACACTTCCTATAAATATAACCATCCTAACCCCTAAAACATTGGCGTAGTTAGTACATAAGTGTATAACTCAAACAGCTAGTAAGATGTGGTGCTAAAAAATTACTTAATATTAATATTGATTAGCAGGGCTGTGGAGTCACTGTCTTAGGCAGGGCGCCCACTAAGATGGCGAGCGTGTGGTGTGGTGTGGTGTGTGGTGTTAGTATGGCACGCATGTGGCTGGGACTTTCCAGTGTTGACGATATGGCGTCAAACCAATTGATGTGGCATCTTTGCTATCAACAAACCACACATGCCTACGGACATAAAATTACTATACATTCTTGAATTGTTTTTTAAATTTAAATTAAATTTTATTTTTTCTTATCTCCTATTCCAATATATTTTGCAATCTTGCTCCAAGCGCGTTCCTGTATTTAATTTTGATGGTAGTCATCATTATTGATGTCATAAAGGCAGGATAAACTCTCCACCAGTTCCACAAACTTAATATTAATTTCTGGATTGTCCTGCATTGAAAAACTCACAAATAAAATTCAGAACAAAATAAATGACGGTCCAGTAACCAACTCCAGTACACTACACAGTGACGGACATGTGGCGATCACCACACGGCCGCCACACGAGTTTAAACATGTCGGACCCTAGTGGCGGGCGCATGGTGTCACAACACACGCTACATGCCACACCACTTCAGCGCCTCTCCAGTGGGCGCTATTCTGTTAGTTTACATGTGCTCGCCTCACGCCACATGCTATACAGTCGCCACGCCCACACCACACGCTCGCCATATCACTGGGCGCCCTTACCTTAGAGTTAAGAGTCTGAAGCAATTTTGGGTGAAATCAGAGTTGGTAAAAATGTATCTACTCTGACTCTGGTTTCAAAATAAAAACTTTTAATATTATAACAATATTTCACACTTTTTTTTTTATTATCTAGGACCGAAATTTGTAATTTAAATTGATAAATTTATTTAAATATAAATTCGCAAAGCCAAACAGACTTCCCATGAAGTCATCTGTATTGGAGAATTCTGCTGCCATCAATTAGTTATTTCTAATTAATATACTTAGCTATTTATGATGGAGTCTGAGTCAAAGGCTTGGTGTACTGACTCCACAGCCCCGGTGATTAGATCCGCATCAGGGATCACACCCCATTAGACTAGATTGCGTATGATGGAGAGACTGAGGTTCAATTCCTGGTTGCGTGTACTGAGGGTGGTCTTTACTAATCATTTTCTCATCGTCCCTCAGTACAACTGAGGATACATTTCCTCTAAAATTCTACCTTCCTCTCCATAGTTTATTATCATAACTCGACCCCGAGGAAAGGAGAGGGGGGGAAGTAAAGAGGTAAAAAGTGTTCTCACATATCTTCAGTTTTATCTTCTGTGGTGCTGACTGACAGCTCACAGCTGACTTCTGACGGCTTTGAAAAGCTACCAGACCAAATTATGTATCCCTACGCCGAACCATATGATCTGCAAAAACCATGTATTTAGCAGTTGTCACTTCTGACAGTCAACATTTAGGTATATACCTAAATGTTGACTGTCAGAAGTCAGCTGTGAACTGTCAGTCAGCACCACATAAGCTAAAACTGAGGTATAGCTTCAGTTTAATTTGTTCACATATCACATTTACTGTTTAATAAACAATTATTTGAGCTCTCTATATAATATAAGGACTATTTATTTATTAATTATGCTGTAAAGTAATTATCCGACACCTTAAGTCAGTTAGAAGTGTCTCTGTCTAATGAGCTAAGGGTCTTGGGTTCGATTCCCGACATGGGCCAAAAATGTATCATTGATGAAAATGTGGGTTTACCCTTTCACAGTGACTAATTAATGGCCGGGGACTGGATGTTGTGTCTGTCCTAGTCTTAAGTTAGATTATAAGACATATGAAGCTATGACAGGCCTACCAAGCTGGTAGTGGAAAATATATGGCTTGAATAAAAAACTGACCAGAGGCTGGAAACAGTAACGGATGTAAAATGTTCTAAAGTAACATTATTTTTGTGACTAAGTTACTATTCTAGTCCTAAAAAGTGTTTGCAGCACCTGTTGTGCGCCGATTATTGGTACTGTAATCTTGGTATAGCTTCATTAAGTAAGGAGACTCTGATGGAGGATCCTTATAAAAAGTGTGTTCACCAAAAATATCACTCAAACTAAACCCTATCTACAGTAGGAGAGGTGGCGATATGTAGCAGAAGGTTCTTTATTGAAAACATTGGCCCAAAGTCACTAGTGTCTACCTATATGGAAATAATTATGGATCATATAGGTTTACTAAGAAAATAATAACTATTTTCGAATATGTTGACCTTGTCACTTTCAGCCAATGTTTTCAATAAAGAACCTTATACTATCTGGCACGGCTACAGACGGTCTATTTTCTTATTTCAGTTTCATTTTTATTACCATAACATTATAATTTCAACTGATATTTAAAGTTATCTCACTTATTATTTAAAGTTCATAAGGGACAGTCGTGCTGCCCACACTACCAAGTGGCTTGGAATGTTTTTGCACCCGCCCCTCACTCTGGTGTAGAGATGAGGCGAGGTTTATATTACTCTCCCTCTTGTCTGTGTAATATGTGTACTTCACTGTCGTGCTTGTTCGTGTCTGTCCTCTGAATAAAGAAATTAATTATTCCTAGCTGGTCCTCGAACTGGGGGCCGGTGCCTCCCTGTCTAGTCCCTCGTTACTGTACAACTATGTCTTTCTTATGTCTCCCGTCTTCGAATAGCTTGTTTAAATTATCTATTTCCCGCTAACAGTACAAATAAGAACTATAATAAGCGTTACACATGTAAAAGGCTGCCCACAAGGGGGGGGGGCAGTAATTCCAGGTTCAAATCTTAAGCATACATTTTTATCCCCGCCGCCCCATAGATACAGCAGTGCCAGATGGGCAGAAATAGCCCACTGGAAAAACTTTATCTTCATTTCACACCAGGATTACATATGGAAATGTCACTGTAGCCCTTGTGGTGCTCGCTCGACCGGGTTCATCTAAACTTTATTTTCCTTTTGTTGTTAATCTATATCTGGTTTTATTTATCTACGGTTTCTCCCCCCCTTCCTCCACTTTTGTACTATTGTAGATATTTTTTTTAAGGTCCCTGTCGACCCTTTATGTGCGATAGGGCGGGTTTTTTCATTATTTTCCCTCCCCTGTACCTACTATCAGCCCGGCAGGGCGCTATATGTTATTATATATGTTCCATGTCGTGTTAACGCTCGAGAGCCCTTTGGGGGCTGGTGTTTGTTGTATATATATACTCTATGTTGACCTGTGTTTCATGTATATCTAATATATTGTTACAAAATTGAATAAATCCTGACAAACAAACAAACAAACACCTCTACTACCGTAGCTTGGCCACCATTAAAGATTGTAGCAAGCATTTTAAAAATCCAAATAAGTTAATGAGTATTCACATTACAAGTATTATAAAGTTACCTAAAACCACAATTTTAAGCAACAACTTTGGTATAAAAACATGGCAGGAAGACCAGTATCTGACAGCTACAAACATTACATAGAAGTATTTCATATGTACACATTGTTTACCATAAAAAATAGAACCAAGCAAGGTAGCACTCTTACCTTGACGGACTACACTATGACCCTATCTTATAATCTGTGCCATAGTGGAACCAAGCAAGGTCGCACTCTTACCTTGACGGACTACACTATGACTCTATCTTATAATCTGCGCCATAGTAGGAACCAAGCAAGGTAAGCTTGCTACCTTTTAAGGTAAATGAGGAGTACAAATACACCAAGAAATTTAATCTGTAGCGGTCACTTTTGATCTATAGTATTTTATTCTATAAATTGTCCTTCCTGCCACGTTCTTACCATAGAAATAATATGATATATTTTAAGCCTTTTAACAATCAAGGGACATTTTGTGTTGCACAGCTACACTTGCGATGAGTTTGTTGCGAACGATACAAACTGCGGCATGCTAGAACAACTGCGGCGGGCGTTTGTGCGGAGCCACTCGGGTTCACAGGACCTAGAGGACGACACCCTATCGGACGGAGACAAGGGAAGAGAGAAAGGAGGGCTTTGGAAGTCTAACAAAGAAATACGTGAAAACGTCCGCACCCTGAGACCCCGCTCGAGGAAGAGGTCAGCTGGAAAGCTTTCATGGTCAGATATGTTATAGCTCGACAAGCTTTTTGTATCTCATGCCTCAAGGAATGTGGCCTGAGCTTCATAATTAGTTTCGTTCAACTGCATTATAGGCTAGTCAGTATTCTGGCCCAAATATTTGTGTTTTATAAACAATTATTATTAATATTTTCTTTCAATACCACGATTTTGGATACGGTTGATTCATGGTGACTTCGTATTTTTCTGACAGTTGAAAAGATACTAGAAAACGCACTTTTGGTGGTCAAATGGTTTAAAAGCTGTTACTATCAAAAAAGACTGAACTGCCAATAGCGAGGAGATTGGGGTTCATTTCCCAGTCGGATGTACGTACTCAGGGTGACTTTTTTCTAAATGGTTCTCTCTCCCTCCACACAAATGCGGTTACTCTTCGTCTAAATTCAACCTCCATCATCCAAAACACATTGCTGTAGTTAGTACATAATAGGTGTGTAACCCAAACAGGTATTAAAACACAATACTAAAAAAAAAGTTCTCCTCCCTCCACACAAATGTGGGTACGCTTCGTCTAAATTCAACCTCCATCATCTCAAACACATTGGCGTAACTAGTATAAAATAGGCGTATAACCCAAACAAATAATAAAAAGCAGCACTTAAAAAAACTGCTGGAAATATTTAGTGTATTATTCCACCCCGCAAATGTAATTTTGTCATGTTGACATGTGAATTCAATTCACATCACATGTGAATTCAATTCACATCACATGTGAATTCAATTCACATCACATGTAAAAGTGGCGAAACATAATATACAAAACAAATACATAAGAAACAGTTTTTAGTAATTTTTCAACTGTCATAAAATGCTATTACCATACAGTAAAGTTAATTTGTTAACCAGCAATAGACATGATGTTATAGTATATAGAGATGGGAAGCTTGAATCTTATGGTATTTGAGAGATTCGAGATTCATAAAAATCTCAAAAAAGTATCTTGAATACAATAATATAAAGACCTTGATTTGATATAACAATTTTTTTCCAAGCGAATTAGTAGAATGAACTATACATACTTGTGTAGTCAGTAGAGTAAAAAAAAACCCCACTAAATAGGACAAAATTGTATTAATATAATTAATTTATGTCCTCTTTGTTGTTGTTTATGATGTAATACATGACAAACAAAATATCACTTGTCAGTAGGACTAAGCCTTAAACAAATTTTATTTTATTTTATTTTATATAGTTTCACTTTATCGATTAAATAGCCAAGCTATTTTATTGGTGGGTTACGGTTATAGCCGCGTATACAAATCATATCCTTTAACTTGAAAAACAATACCTGGGCAATGGAATTGAACCTGGGACTTTTGGCTTCTTAATCGATAATGATGTAGGACATTTTAGAAAACATTCTAAATGAATCTTTCGTAAGGAGTAAGTGAATTAAATATATGTTAAGACTTTATTATCATTTACAAATTGCAAAGATATGTGTTCAAATTATTTAATTTATAAAATTGAATATTGAAGATAAATTTCATTACAATTAAAACCCTATACAAGTTGTTTGTACTCTAGACATATCGGTTTTTTATTTTATAACACACCTTTTATATTTAAGATATTTACCTTGACTCAATATTTGGTTCATTGTACGAGTCAAATTGGTCAAATTAACATTCACAACATATTAAACAAACATTTGTTAGACTAGTTTTAGCGAGAATGAAAAATAAAACTTATTAAAACAAGTTAACAGTATTAAATATCGTAAACATATATATTCAAACGTTTTATGATTTTGTTTATAGTATAAAAGTTACAATACCCAAATTTCTCTTAAAAATTATTTTAATTTATCTAAGTCTTATCTGATTGATTGTCCCGTTACTACTTTAGGGCATCGTACAAATTGCCATTATACTTTTGGCAGCATAAAGCCCTCCCGAGTCAAAGATGGTTGCGTTATCTTATAGCTCGTGATCTTAATTGATCCCTCATATGTTTCTGATGATATCTGCACATCCATCACAGACTCTGTCTTAAAAATGTGTGATGTATGACCCTGGGTACGGGACGACTCCTGGATAGCTCAGTGGTCAGAGTGCTAGTGTACTAAGCCAAAGGTCCAGGGTTCGATTCCCATGTCCAGGTGTATTTTTCAATTTAAATATAGTTTCATTTTAACTTGAATTGTTCATTTTTTAAAGATTCAAGGATTTATGATTTCGAAAGAAAATTTAAGATTAGGGTTTGAGTATCTGATATTAGTCTTGACTTGACATAGCATTGTAATGAGTCAAACTTGGTTGTTGAACAAAAGTTTAAACTCAAGAATGATTTGCAAAATGTATTTAAGTGGTAGCTTACAGTCCAATTTTCATAAGAAAGGCCTTGACATTTACAAAAATGACTAGATATACTTTCATGTATTCATACATTAATTCATGTTATCTCCGTTGTTACTTTTGTCAGATATTATCAATACCTATAAAATAACTTTTAATGAAATAGAAAATATCTCTTTAAGGAAAACCTCTTTTCAGTTTTTGAGATATTTTAGTAAACATATTTGTAAGAAGGTACAGGAAAGGTGGATGGAAACATATAAAAGGGACGAACACAATATGTATTTTATAATAAAAAGAAGAACACAGTTCACACTTAACACTGCTGCCACTGGACAAAGAAGTAATGGCTGCCTCTTGAGTCAGGGGATTGGGCGGTAACAATCGATTTTCTTCAAGAGGAAGCCATTACCTCAATTGTAAAAGCCACATGTTGTTTATTCCTTTTATGTTTTCTATCCACCTTTCCTGTACCTTCTTACAAATATGTATGGTATTAAAAAAATATTTGGGGTATTTAACGTGCACTTTATGAATCAGATCATTATATCATCACACGAGAATTTCTATGAGCGAGAGCGAAAGGACCTACCAATCTTGCCGGAAAGGGTATTTTCACATACCTCCCACAATCGACATGTAACCAATGGCTTTACTTTTCCTCCAAAACAAGTTGAGCTACGGATTTTTCTCGCTCAAGAAACAATTTGTTGACCTCAGCTGGGTTTGAACCTACAAACATAAGATGCTGAGGCGAGCACTTTACCCCAAGACCATCAGGGTCGACAATATATTTATTGTAAAATAGTAAAATGTTATCAATAAAGCTATGTTTGTATTTTGTAAAAGTATGACCGTAGTTATGGTTGGTCTTTGTTCACTTGCAATAGGTCCCACTCTGCTGACAGTAGTGGCGAGAACAGGCAGTATAAATGTCAGCGTGGAAACAGCTCAGGGAGCAAATCTCGGGATAAGAAGGTGGTAGGGTTGAGAAACCTGGGAAACACCTGTTTTATGAATGCTGTACTCCAATCACTCAGGTGAGTTTTAAAAAACCCACACTTCACTGACCTTTTTTGCTGACAAATATTTGAAGCCAAGTCAAAAATTTTCAAAACTATGCTCATTTTTTATGATTAGACTAATTTCAAGGTTGCCACGTACATAGAAAACCGGGAAAACACAGATTTTGTCCCCCTGGAAAATACTAGGAATTTCACGGGGGAAAAAACCCTTAACAAATACAGAAATATTTTTGAATTTGGGACAGTTAACTGCAGGCTTTAGACACCATTGATTTCACATTCGTCGCTGTCGTGTAAAATTAAATTCCTTTCCTCTATGCTACATGCTAAATTGTCTTAAAAAAATGGAAATTCCAAGCCTGCAAAAAAACAAGGAATTTTGTACTAACCCTAATGATATACTAATGATATACTATGACCATAAATAAAGCAATAAATGAGTAGGAAAAATATTTGTCTAATAAGAGTATATGAGTAGCCCGACACCTTAGCTCAGTTGGTAGCCTGTCTGTCTACTGAGCTAAGGGTCCTAAGTGCAATTCCCGGCATGGCCGAAAATTTGTAATTGATGAAAATATGGGTTTACCCTTTCACATTGATAAATTGACAGCCGGGGACTGGATGTTGTACCTGTACTAGTCTTAAGTTAGATTATAAGGCATATGAAGCTACGACAGGCCTAGCAAACCGGTAGTGAAAAAATATATGGCTTGAATAAACAGACTCAGGCTGCACGCTGGAAACAGTAAAAAAAGAGTATACGATTAGAAAAATGGTGGCAAGGCCTATATAGATAACTGCGCTACATGCGCGTCAGGGATGGGTTAAGAAAATAGTGGCAATCCTGATTTTCCTTAATTTTAAATAATAAATAACAAACTACTCTAAGAAATATTGTAAACGGCCCACTGAGACTGAAATGCTGCTTTATAAAGTTCACCCCCCCTCCCCCATGTTTGTATTTTTCAGTAACATCCAAGAATTCTGTCACTACATCAAGCAACTACCTTCTCTAGAGAATAGCAGCGGCGGCGGAGTGAACGGCAGACGCATCTACCACTCACGTAGCTACCGTGAGATGAACGAGGCGCTCATGGCAGAGGAACTCAGGAAGGTCCTCATCAACCTTAGTCAGGGGGGTAACAAGGGGGCCATCTCTCCAGAGTCTCTCTTCCTCGTCATATGGAAGGTGGTGCCTAGGTTCAGGTGAGTTGTAAAACGTACAAAGGCTCTTTTACAAAATACAAACATATAAACAGATGTAGGTATTGATATTTATCAAAAGTGACAGATGCAGATAACATGATTAGACTCACAAATACTTGGAAATAGATCCGTATAGTTTCCAACTAGAGTTGGTTCGAATCAACTATTTTATGAATCCGAATCATGAATTTGAATTCGAATCTTAGGATGAATTATGAACAAAAAAGGAAATATAAATTTAATGAAATGATATAAAATATTAATAAGAGCTAAATGTTAAAAACATTTTTGCTATAATCTATTAATTATATAATATTCTTACATCCAGTTAAGTGTTAAATTAATGGTCTGGGATCTTGTTTGTCCTATAATTATAATAAGTTTGAACCACCAATACCAATATTAAGGCTTTAAAACAAATTATACTATTTCAAAATATGAAAAATCTCTATAAGGAAAACCTCTTTTCGCTTTATAAGGTAATTGTATTATATTTGTAAGAAGGTATAGGAAAGGTGGACAGAAACATATAAAAGGAATCAACACAATATGGCTTTTACAATGAAAATAAGAACACAGTTCACAGCTTTACATTGCTGCCATTGGACAAAGAGGTAATGGTTGCCTCTTGAAGAAAATTGATCGTCACCGCCCAATCCCCTGACCTAGGTTTCATTCTATCGGAACTCATCAGGGAGGAGTGAAATGCGCAACACAACTTCCTCTTTTAGATTTAGTTGCGTTGTGCGTTTCACACTCCTTTCTGATGAGTTCCGATAGAATGAAACCTGGGTCGGGGGATTGGGCGGTGACGATCGATTTTCTTATAAGAGGCAACCATTACCTCTTTGTCCAATGACAGCGATGTAAAGTGTGAACTGTGTTCTTTTCATTGTAACAGCCATATTGTGTTCATCCCTTTTATATGTTTCTATCCACCTTTCCTGTACCTTCTTACAAATATAATACAATATGAAGAAAAAAGACAAATTAGAACCCTAACTGTGAGAATTGAACTGTACTTTAGATCCCATTTAATAGTTTAGAGCAGGGGTCTTCAACCTTTTTATGCCCAAGGGCCAAATCTTCTCTATCTTGTTGTCTCGTGGGCCGCAATACTGACTGTACTAACAATATTGGATTAAATAAATACTATTTCATTCCTATACACTTATACTCACACTAAGGATTAGGATTTTTCGTTAGGTATGTTCTCTGTTGTTTTTATCCTATTTTTAGATTTTTCATAGCAAGCGGTAGCACGATTTGTCTTGTCTACTAGAGTTGTTATTTGCTGGTTCACTGCACATTTTGTATTAAAACACAATACAATTATTTGTGAAGCAAAAATTGGTTATAAACAAACATAATATACGTATTTATCTTATTAGTGTATGTAAAATATATATCTGTATTTGTCATTTTTTTTTTTTGAAACAATTTTAAATGTTTCATGAGCCAGGGGGGCCGCGGGTTGTAGCCTCCTGGTTTAGAGCTACTGAAAATGTGATGAGTAATAATTAAAACTATCATTTCATTTCATAGATTGGTCAATCTATTCAAAATTGGCATTTAACTGGTTTTGCATTCTTGATGTCCCCATTTGTTCATGGTAAAATGTCCACAAGATAATAGTTGTCATTTTAAGAACCATGACATGATATGAATTAACAGGCATTCATTTTAAGATCTTCCTGGTGGAGAAATGATGTGGAGAAGGATGTAGTCGAGCAGTGGAATTGAGCAATAAAAAATGAATATTAAAGCATTGAGGCAATAATTTCCTTTAAATAACAGTCACTTGTTCTGTACTCAATTAAAGTACAATAGTAATTGTAGACTCTGTGAGAACTTGCTATTTTAATTATGTATTAAAATCAGGGCCATTAAAAGGGGGGTGTTCAAACGATGTGGCCGCACAAGGCTCCACAATTTTGGGAGCCCTGCATTTGGTCAGGTGACATAAGAGAGAACAGATAAGTAAGGGTGAGATATTTTTGCTTGCACACCCATACAGTAGGTGAACCGCCGGTCAATTGTGTTCTCATTTTGTTTGCTTTGCTTAACTTAAATTGTTTATCGTTCCAATTCCACGGTTGTCCGTTGTAATTTACTTATATTAAACTTTAAAATGCATATGTGTTAGTGTTACAAGTGGTGAATGATCGATTTATTGTATTACGCTCAATATTGTACTTGGTCTGGGTGGTAATGTAATTTAGTCGTGTTTGGTAATTTTGTGTTTGTTGTAACATCTCGGGAGCACAACGAGTTCTGAAAGTTGGTATGTAGGTGCAAACTTCTGTAATAACATTAAACAAAAACTATTTTTTAAATTATTTCTTGAGGCGAAGGGAGGGGTTTGTGGCAGATAACTGAGGGCCCCATAAACGAAGTTTGCCTACGGCTCCACGTCCGCTTAAAATATTGTCAAGTCGATTATGTTATCTATAACTAAAGGCAAAAATTTATTTTACATTTGTGCTAAAAAAAAATAATAAAGAAGCATTTTACCATTAACTAAGACCTCATATGTGCATATAACCCGAATGGGTTGTAAGACGCGGTGCTAATAATAATAATAATAATAATAATAATAATAATAATAATAATAATAATAATAATAATAATAAAGACCTCAAAAAGTTTAAAATATGATTTTCTAACCATTGCGTCGCCCTTGGGGTGTGTTACAGAGGTTACCAGCAACAAGACGCTCACGAGTTTCTGCGCTACATGTTAGACCGTCTACACACAGAGCTTCTTCACTTGCTCCCAGATTTCACGCTCAAAGACAACCCGTACATCTCTCTCGGACACAAGAGTACATCGTCTATTGTCACCACTGTGTTTGGGGGTACACTGCAAAGTGAAGTGAGTGCGGTATCTACCTGAAATCACTAGTTGTAAATCCTCAATCACATTTTAAATAATAAGTAACAAAATCTGGTTGTTTGAGAACTACACGCAGTTTTGTCTAAATATTCTATAACCTAATTAGTTTTTAATAATCTCAAAAGATGGTGAGTGCTCTCTTTACCTCTTAACCTGAACAATATTATTAAAAATATATACAGTAGCCCCATGGCTTCTTTGGTGCTGACTGACAGCTTTTAAAAGCTACTAGACCAAATTATGTATCCCTACGCCGAACCATATGATATGCAAAAAACATGTGTTTAGCAGCTGTCACTTCTGACAGTCAAAAATTTATGTATATACCTAAACATTGACTGTCATAAGTCAGCTGTGAACTGTCAGTCAGCACCAAAGAAGTCATGGGGCTACTGTATAAACCTTGACACTATTTATCAAAATAAAATGTTCGAACTTTCTATTAGCTAATCTTTATTTACAATTAATTTTAGAGACATTTGGTTGCATTCATGTTTGTCAGTATAATCACCGGCCGGTGTGGTTACATCAAACACTAGATCAATATGGACCTTTGCCTATCTGTGATTTATCTGTTTAGGTTCGTTGCTTAAATTGTTCTTCAGAATCAAAGAAGCACGATCCAGTTTCTCGATCTGTCTTTGGATATCCCGGAAAAGTTTCAATACCAGAAGAAATCGAAAGAGGGCGAAGATACAACTCCGACATGCAATATAGCCGGTAAATATCTTACACCGATTTTGGGGTTTGTCATGTTCCATTTTTATTGTATTAATGTTTTATGGCCAATTTGATACTTTCTTTTGAACTATTTTGCTATTCAATATAAGCTTAAGGACACATTTCTCAAATCACCACCATCATCATCATGAACTGTTTCCAGCCTGTGGCCTTCATTACCCTCTTTCCTTCCACTATTCTTCCTCCTTTAGCTGCTTCCATTCTTCTTCTCTCACTTGCTCTTATCTGCTCCTCCCATCTTTTTCTTGGTCTCTGGTCTCTTTTGCAGTATTTTTCATACATCCTTTATTTCCATCCTCGGCATTCTTTTTTTTTTTCCATTTTCATTACTTGATCGTACCATAAAAAATTAAGGGACTTTGATCAAGGAAAAGTCAACGGATTTTTATTAAATTTCTAGAATTTTCACACATTCACTAAAAAAAATATGCAACTTTTATTTATAATAGTCAAAATAATATTTTCCTTCCATTTAAAACACACTGCTAATCTTTTAACACAGTTGTCCCTGTTGAGCATACTACTCTCAATGTCAACATGTGATTTATGAGTCTTCTTCCCACCCCTGTACTGTGTGTCTTTAGCCAAAGTTGACTCATTGCTATGTGTATGTGTGAGAATTATCCGATTACTTTAGAGGAAGCGTAAACTACAAATAATGTGTGTCTCGACAATTTTAAACTGTGTCGGTGTAAGGCTATCTTTTAATGTTTCAATATGATCTCACTTAGATCGCACTACCCAATAACCCATTGCTTTAGGTTGAAACCCCTTCACAGAGTGACTCAATTTCAGGATGTGTATGTGTCTAAAAATAGTATTTAGGAATGGGTTATTGAATCCTTGAATCCTGAAGAATATTCAAGATTCGAGAAAATTTCAGATTTGAGACTCACAACCTTAAAAAAAATATATTTTNTATTTTTTTTTCAATTTTTCAAGTGAAATTTGTTTTAGAGTTCTAATACTACTTAATGGTGGCTCAGAACTAATTATAGTTATAGAATGAACTTAACAACCAGGCCCCAGACCAGTAATTTAACACTTAACTGAACGTATGAATGTTATACTGGATGAATTATTAGAAATAAAGTTAACATTCAGTTAGTATTTGTATTTTCTATGATTCTAATCGGTCTATATTTACTCTTATGTTCATAAATTTTTCCAAGACTCGAAGGTAAAGATGAGCTTCGGATTCGTAAAATTGTGGATTCCACCCGACTAATATTATTACATTAAGTTCCGATTCTAATAAAGTAATGCTATAGTGGCTGGAAAATTTGAAAATTGGGCTTGGAAAATCTGCAAAAGTCAGGAAATTTTAAAATATAGCTTGGCTGGACACCCTACTAGGACACTCTACTAGTTCAAAATGAACTATGATGTTTCATAACAGTAAGCCATGGTGATTATTTGATTGCCCCATTAACTGACATTGATATGGTGCCAGAATTGTGTGTTGAACCAGGCTATAATATCT
This sequence comes from Timema bartmani, assembly GCA_902151455.1. NCBI lineage: Eukaryota > Metazoa > Arthropoda > Insecta > Phasmatodea > Timematidae > Timema > Timema bartmani. The sequence continues at coordinate 41,921 of CABFWB010004042.1, forward strand.
TTTCCATTTTGTTGTTACATAACATTTAAAGTCCTTAAGATAATTGAAAAAAACGGATCAAATTTATCTCCTAGTATATGCGCTCGTAAGACAATAACATTAATATATTTGTACGATGGTTGATCAAAACATATATCTAGTTACATTAATATTTTCCTGTCTCTTGCTGGGGTAAAATATTACTGAATGGAGTGCCATGTTGAAATATCAGAGTCAAAAAGAGTTCATGTTTCTATTTGTAGATTGTCTGACGAGTTTCATCGAGGTGGAAGAGTTGGCCGACACGGAGCTTTATTACTGCAATAACTGCAAGAGCAAGCAAAAATCCACTAAACGTTTCTGGATCAGGCGATTACCTAATGTAAGTTCCATGAAAGTGTCCTGCCATTATTTTATTTTAACTGGGGATGGGATTCTTCAAATCTCTCTTATCCTTAAGGATATTTAGGATTTGAGAATTCAATAAAATATCAGAATTGAGCAAGTCCACAGTAAGACTTGATTTAACATCACACTAAATAATGAAGGTAATTGTGTGAATGTTTGTCGCGGCTAAATGCTGTTTGTTTTGTGCTATGCGTGCCAGGTGCTGTGTGAACGTGTGTCGCGGCTAAATGCTGTTTGTTTTATGCTATGTGTGCCAGGTGCTGTGTGAACGTGTGTCGCGGCTAAATGCCGTTTGTTTTGTGCTATGCGTGCCAGGTATTGTGTGAACGTGTGTCGTGGCTAAATGCCGTTTGTTTTATGCTATGCGTGCCAGGTATTGTGTGAACGTGTGTTGCGGCTAAATGCCGTTTGTTTTGTGCTATGCGTGCCAGGTATTGTGTGAATGTGTGTCGCGGCTAAATGCCGTTTGTTTTATGCTATGCGTGCCAGGTGCTGTGTGAACGTGTGTCGCGGCTAAATGCCGTTTGTTTTGTGCTATGCGTGCCAGGTGCTGTGTCTGCACTTGAAGAGGTTTCGTTGGAACAACTTCTTCCGAACGAAGATCGATACCAACATCTTGTTCCCCGTGACGGCGTTGGACATGTCTCAGTTTGTTCTGAGTAACCTGCACGAGACCCGGCGCTCTGGTACAGGCAGTAACCTCTATGATCTGGCTGCTGTCATTGTGCACCATGGCTCGGGGTACGCTCTTCACGTTTACATGTAGCCAGACACAATCATTTCAATTAAATAGCTGTGTGGTACTAACACTAAGCTGTGGTGGAAATAGAAGCTAGTTAGGGTTTGTATTTTATACAGTTTTTATGTTAAAAAAACCTTTTTCACAAATTAAATCAAATAGTGCTTCAGTAAATACATTTAGATTCATTTCCTACATATTAAGGTTATTTGTAATACAGCACTAGACTAAATCATTGTTAAATTAGGAGGAATAGCCAGCACACTTACCTTGGTGATATTGGAGTAGAAATTGTTTAGATTGAACACTAAAAAACACACACACACATTTCTAAGGACAAGTTTTAACTGTCACAGTCAGCTTCATCAGGTCAAGAGAGTAGACTGATGCTCTTGGTTGAACTGCCAAGGTTGGCTGTCCTTGAAGTTCAACCAAGAGCATCAGTCATTTGATCAGAAACTTTCCCATTCAAATTCTCTGATTCACATGACATAATATATTCAACAATTATTGGGATAACAATGTATATAAAAAAATATGTACCTTAAATCGCATAACCTTCCATCCCACCTTAAAGTATTGTTTTTGAATTATTTTCTGAACTTTATATGAGACTTTAATTGTTTATTATTTGTTTCCTATCCTAGCGCTGGATCTGGTCACTATACTGCATTCGCTGTCAATGACGGTAAGTTGCTACCATTTTTTTTTTTTTTCTATNTTTTTTTTTTTCTATCACTTGGTTTTAATACTACTAAGCCACCCTTCCTTTCTTTTGGGAAATCTTACTCTGAAGGTTATTAAAGGTTGTCCCAATGTGTGGGGTTTTTTTTCCTGTCCCGTTCTCGCGAGAAATTATTATTTTCCACCTGAAAATTTCCAAAGTTAAAATTTCACTCCCACACGGATCTAAATATGTATATTATTGCATAACAAACTATGCGAGTAAAATAATTATGCTTTCACAGAAACTCCGACCTCTCCGAACTTGATCTCATTTTGTTCGTGTGACTCTTCAGTTCTAAAAAGTTTTAAGAAGTTATTTTAGTAAATACAAAATACTTTATTTGTGAATGGTTTTATTAGTTTTTAATGGGGTAAGAATGAGGAAAGTATGATTTTAGAGGAGATCTACCCACATTTGTGTGGAGGTTAAGTGGGAAACCATTTATGAAAGTTCACCTTAAGTATAGCCAACACAGGATTTGAATCCGCCACCTCTTGTCGCCAGCAATCCAGTCTAATATAAGACCATGTGACTAACGATTCAGGTAATGTCGCATAGTTATTTAATCCAATGGGTGAATTTTATAAAAAAAAAAATATCACTAGGAATTATTAATAATATATATATCAATGCCGCCACTGTCTATAGGCCAGTGGTTTCACTTCAACGACAGTACTGTGAGACCTACAGAGCTCCAAGTGGTGGCCAAATGCAAGCCATACATCCTCTTCTACATCCGACGAGAATTCCGTTTGCCTCACCTCAACTCGTGACGAACATCTACTTCTCCTAAGTAGACTTAGACAATATGTGATAACGTTTTCATTAATATGAAATCTGCGGTGTAATTTGATCACTTTTGAATAAGTGCTAAGTGAGGCAACATTGAAATGTAAAAAAATAGGTAGCTAAACAAAATGTAAAGCGTAAAAAATGTTCAACTATTCCTAAATATTAAGAGGTGCACTGTTGACGACAAACTGTCAAGTGTTTGCCTTTAAATAAAAAATAATAATAATTTGTGTGATTTCTACAGACAGTTTTTTCTTTTTTTGTTTAAGCTGATACCTATAAATTTCAGTTTCTTTAATCATTGATATTATATTTGGAAGAAGGTAAAGTAAACGTGGATAGAAACGCATAAAAGTAACGAATACAATGAAAAGAACACAGTTCACACTTTACATTTACATGTTTATTTAATTATTGTTACTAATTTCGGTTTATTTATAACTTTATGATTGGATTAGCAAAGAAAAAGAGAAAAAAAAATAGTACAATTTGCAACAAATTTCGTATATAATTAATAGCCTTATTAAAAGAGGTAGGACCTATTAATGAATTACTTCATCTAGACAAAAAAATATTTGTGTGTGTGTTAGAAATGGGTCGAATCTGAATCTTAAACTTTCTTTTGAATCTTGAATGCAAATTAAAATCCTTAAAAATGTTTTATTTCAAAGTGAAAATATTTAAAATTTAATATAAAAAAAAATTGTTTAATGGTTGGTGCCACTGACAAATGCTATTTGGTTGGTCGTGTCTATTACATCCACAAGAACAAAGATAACACTTTTTTAGTAAGTTAACTATATTAAAACAATTGGGTTCTTCTTTTTTTGATTTTGTTATTTTACCAAATTCACAAGTCTATATACTGTATTGACCCAAATATAGTACCACCTCGAATATAATATGACCTGACATGACAGTAATAAAGGTAAAAACTTTGACACACTTTTTTTTAAAGTAAAAGTTAACTGAGAATAAAATTATTATTTAAAGCTATCAGTCCTCGCTCACTTGCGGAGCTGCCATGGATGATTCTTTTTTACGAGTAACACAGCACAAGCTAACACTGACCTACTGAAACACCCTAATAGTTCACTAACACCGAGGGGTTGAAATACCCTTATTAGATAAGCGCGAAGTTCCAGCCAGACCAGCGACACTAAAGGGGGGGCTCTCTTACTTTGTTTTGCTGTTGAGTCTATTAATAAAAACCGCGCGCCACTGACCAGTACAGTCCCAGCTTATAACAAAATAAATATGTAGGAATCTACCTTCTTTTTTTTTTTCAGTGAAAAATATTAGGCTGCGTATAAAATACGAGTACAGTTTTCGGAAGGACATTTTTAAGGGAAAAAACACTGCATTATATTCGTGCCAATATGGTAATTTCTTTTATCAATTGCTTAAAATTGTATTTTGAAGTTTAGGTCTTCATTATTGTATTCGAGATAATTTTTTGAAATTTGTATGAATGTCTCAAATATCACAGGATTATAGGGATTTGAGCTTCCCATTTCTAGTATATATACAAATTTAATTTGTAGGAGACTCACTTTTTTAAGACTAAGGGTTTTACTGCCCATTAACGCAATTTGCATTTCAAATAAGAAGGAATAAAAGATTGAATATAAAATAAACATACCAACTTTCACACAAACAGGATGTAAAAACCTCCCCAATTTACACTATACCCAGGTCAGGTTATGTAAACCGCCGCAGCTAGTGTTATTAGAATATTAAGTTAATAACACTCAACTGAGTATCAAACTGGGATATAAATTTATTTGTCTAAACCAATTTTTTTTAATTGAGCTATATTTTTGTATATGGAAGACTTCAAAAACAATTAAGACAGATACGCTTTTCAGATTTAAAAAAAGTGTACCTCTCATGATTGTGGGAAAATATTAGTTCCTTCAACTATCTTCATCAGCGACTCTTAATCGCTTTAAAATAAACTTGCTTTGGTCATTTAATGAAAGTAAGCAAACTGTTTTATTAAATTTGTATACATTCGTTGTACCAATGTTTTAATATATGCTCAAATGTAAAGGACATCTGTGTTGTAAAAAAAAAAAATTATTTTATTTTAGCTATCGGCTCATGTTATGGGTTAGTATGAAAAATTACTAAAACTATTCAAATCACAGTATTAAAAAAAACCAGCTTCAAATAAAAATATATGATCAAAGTGAGCAATCCGTTACTATGTTCTACCTCTTTTTCCTTGCTTTCGTTGGTTACAAAGTGCCAACTAATATTTACTTGTGCAAAATATACACTAATGGTTCCTTATATGGTACTTAAACTTCTGTTGTTAATTAGTTTTAATTTTTAATAAGAAAGGATCAGTTCTTGTCTAATTGGTTTAAAGTATTAAAGCCAAATAATTCAACTGTAGGTTGAAAATCTCTCTTTATCTTTTTTTTTTTTACCAAAATAAA
>CABFWB010004042.1:53096-66576 GCA_902151455.1 Timema bartmani
TATTATTATTAGCACCGCGTCTTACTACCCGTTCGGGTTATACACACGCTAATGTGCAATGGTAGGGTGATTGTGAGATGAAATGGAGGACCTACAGTTTAACGTGGAATCCGAACCACAGTGGTAGGCTTGGCATTCCACACATTCACAAGTTGTGACTAATACGCGTCTTGTCAGAGGTGAAGGAAGGATTTGGCAATCAGATAAATCTGTGCCGGGACCGAGGATTGAACCCCGGACACTCGACACAGAAGTCTGACACCTTAACCCTAGACCACCAGGTCACCTAACCATATTGTTGTTTTGAATGTTATTGGCTAACTCCTTTAACACAAACTCTTATTGTTAAGCTTAGGGCGCCAATGCCGTGTCCAGAAGTCAAAAGTCCTGGGTTCGATTCCTGTGTTCAGGTGTAATTTTTCAACTAAAATTTAAATTAACTGAAATATGACCCTCTCCACAAGGACAGTGCTGTAAGTAATTACGATGATTTGCAACCTGTTTGATGATATTCATTTAAAGCTAGTATTGTGTATTTATATTTTTACTATTACTGTTACTAATTGTTAAATATATTTTTTTAAAGACATTTTCACCGTTCAGCTTGGTCCTTAACCGCTGGGTCGATAACTATCAATACGAAGACGTTACCAAGTTTGTTTTTGCAACTCGTCTTATTACTCGATTCATCCAGGCTATCCCCATTTTATTGCACTATTGAATTAGAGACAAGGAAGCTAGAATTGAGTGTAAATGTACCCGAATTAGTGTAGAGAGAGAGAAAGTAACACCACAATAAAATAACCTACAAAACACCCAGCTGGGATTCGAGCACCAGTCTTCCCGTCACAAGGACATTGGACCAAGCGAGCTTCACATATTTTGTTCCGTGTGCTCACCGATACAGGTAGTGTAATTATTATATTTTCATCTGTGAATCCTTTTGGTCATGGTCTAAGACGTCACACTCGTGTTAGGCTAGACTGCCGATGACAAGAAGATCGGGGTTCGAATCCTGGTCGCGTGTACCGAGGGTGGTTTTCCACTCTCTCTCCAAGCAAATACGGAAACACTTCCTCTATTCTCACCCATCCTCATCCTTAGCAGTATTGTAATTAGTGTAAATGCATTTAACCTGAACAGACGCGGTGCCAATAAAAATATCCATTAGGTCTAGTTGAAAAACATGTCTCCAGCCAATTGTAAGTTTGCAGTTTCTGGTTGTCAAAAATCTCAGAAGTTTCATGAATGGCCTATTCTATTGAAACTGTGGCTTTGTACCATTGCTCGTCTTTGAATATGACTCATACTGACAGGGCCGTGCGGTAGATTTTCTCAGAATGAACCAAGTCTTCGAAATGCCACCCCTTAAATGTTTTTTCTTTAAAATAAAGATTTGTAGGTAACAGAACATAATAAATAGATAACGAATATCTGTTAAATTGACAACTAGCAGCCGTTTTGACATGCCTTTCTCTAACTTGTTATTGTATTGTTTCCACTTCAACGTATATAAATTTGGTAAAAATAGAGCAATAAATAACGAACGCAAAAGTAGGCAAATGCAAGTATTTCCTAAGCAACTCTCTCTCTCTCTATCACACACAGAACGCCAAAGTAGCCCAATATTACCTAAATAACTCTCTATCTATAACACATAGGCACACGTTCCGCACCTGAGATATACTCAGTCCATGCAAATGCTACTTTTTAATTCGAGTCCCTATTGTCATAACATAATGATTCTCAATGATAATAAGTAACTAAAATTGATGTAAAAAATAATTCTCTTACCTGATCTACTTTTTAAACACAAAAACTAAATTAGTATAAATGCAAAAATATTATACTGATACAGATATACTCATATCTGATTTACTGATTTAAACACAGAACAGCCACTTGCCACTTCTCGAGACAAACTAACATAAAAATCAAATATTGTCAATAATTGTAAGCTCGAAGCAGAACTATCAACACGTAACTCGTGCAATTATCTTTTGTGATAATTGCCGCCTCAGCTTTAGGAGCGGCCACGCGGTGTATTACAAACAAGAATAATAGCTTCGCGCTGTCAGATCAAAAGTCTTTCGGCGAGCGCTCTCCAACGATGCACCTGCACCAGAAACCGAAATCAAAGGGTACCAAAAACGCTTAGGCAGAGGCGTGCGATAAATCATAAATCGTATACATCAATATCGGAATAACATAGACCAATATAGAAAAGCGTTGCGTAAAGATGTTTAATTATTGAATGGTTCAAATTGTATTTTGATTTTGCTGCTTATGCCGACCCCTTACGGTGCCGCCTGATGCGGCTGCCTCTCTGGCACGGCCCTACATACCGCCCTCACTCTTAGCCTCTTACACCACTCACGAGAGAGAAGGACGTTTTTCAAGATAGATTTGTATAAAAGTGACTCAGGTACATATTTCCTATCATGCAGCTGTATTTGAACTGAGGAGTGGCATATAGATCCTACCTCTTAGAAGGCACCGATTCGAATTAAAAATGTGTGACCAATGCAGACAAGTGGCGAAGCCTAATGATAATTTGTGGGTAAGCTGAGTCATTAAATCTCATAAAGGGACACTCTTAACTATGTCAAAAACGTTTTTTTTACGAAGTTGTATAATATAGCACTGGTAGACTACTACTCTTGGATTACCACTTCTATGGTTTTACATGACAGCTAGCAGAAGCCTAGCAGATGCTATCAGTAATGCCAACATTGTCTGAAAGTAACTTTTGTCAACATATTTGAAAATAATAATTATTTGTTAAGTGTTACTATTATTATCACTAAAAATATTATCAATCACTTTTAACAATACTTCCCCAAGGATTACAGTATACTTTTATTTTAGATAATCAAATTTAAGATAAAAAAAAGTCTAGTAAATTCATTCTAGTTTTTCTTTTAACTCTTGTGGCAATTACAGGTTAAATAGAGCGTGAAATTTTACATTTAATGATATTATATTCAATTATTAATATTTTTACAACTGGCCTCGCATATCTTTAACATAAATAAATAGTTTGTGATAATAAAGAGGAAAAAAGATACAAAATGTTTGTAAAATAATATAAAGTTTAAATCTTGTAAACATGAGTATGAATACAATTTGCCGTCCAACCTGCAACAAGTTTTTCTACGTCATCAACTGGCAACCTAGGCCTAAACCAAACCGTATGTAAACATGAATCTAGGTCCTATTTTGGTTATTTACAGTCTTGGCTGCAATATTTCTTAGGCCTACAACTCACATTAATGTGGATAGTATCTACTACTGAATGTACGATTCAGTTTAAATAGGATTACATTATTAAAGTTGTGTTGAGGCATCTTAAACAGATTAGTCCTACGTCCACGTGTTTGACAGTAATAGGGTATAGATAATAAAGGTTGAGTTATAAAATAAAGGTATTCGGATTTGTGTAGAGGGAGAGTGGGAAAACCTCTAGAAAAATAAAACCACTCATCACACCCAGCTATGATTCAAATCCCAACCTCGCCACCATTGGAAGATTAGATTAAAGAGACTAACGTCTTGGTTAATGTTGCTCCATGAGGTGGGTCAACATACTATTAACACCCCAAATATGTTGAAGCCTAACTAACCTCCACCTAATATATAACTTAAAACAATCTTAAAATTGGAATGGCCCAATTGGCCTACATTATGACACAGGCCTATTTAAAGTTAGATTATGTGAAACACACAAAAACGTTTCGAGATTTTTATATAGGGCTAATGAGATGGCAAGTTTAAATCAGGTAACACAAAACACCTAATAAATTACAAAACCTAGCATACATAGCCTCGTAACGCAAACCAAAGGAAAATTAAAATTTCTGGGCAGCTTAGCGTCACTCTACTAGGAAAATATTTGCGCTCGCAAGGACTTTGCTTTCGCAAAGTGGTTGGCCATAATAACTTTTGACGCAAAGTCTAGCGTCTCTCTGCTAAAGGTCGCAAATTCGTTTGGCGTTGTGGTCATAATACCCATGCAGGAAAGTGCAGGCCATGGAATTGAGTGGTCGAAACAAGCGTTTGGGTAAAAAGACTACATGAAAAAGTAAATGAAACAAAGGTGAAATGGTTTGGTCTTGTAATGAGGATGTTGGAGTACATGAGATAGTTGAGGAAGCAAGATTAGGATGGTATGGTAATTTAACGAGAATAAAAAAGTAAAGACACCCAAGGAGAGTGATGTAGATAAAGTATTTAGAAAAAAGATTGACAAGGGAGACCAGGATAAAAATTAGAGTAACAAATAACAGCAAATTTGCGAGTGAGAGGAGAATAATGATGGAAGGAAAGAGGAAGATGGAAGCATGTTACTAAACTGACCCGGCGTCAATATGGAAAGAGTTGATGAGTCATCAGTTTAAAATATTTTATTTATAATATTTTTGTAAAAAAAAATCACCTTAATGATAATTATATTACTATGACAGTGCATACAAAAGACATTTCAAACGGCACTTTCAATACTTTCACAACTATTCTGTGCTTATACAAACAGTACAATATATAACATGTTGTCATAGTTGAAATTCTGTTAAATAAGCTTTTTTGGTATATGTAGTGCCCCAAAGAGAGTTCATTTCACCTCAAAAACTATGTGGTTAAATATTTTAAAATAATGACTCAACTAAATTGTGGATATTCTTGAAAAGCTATAATTTTTTTGGGAGCAAAGAAGAAGTTCATTATAAGTTCACAAATTCGTCCATGACAGGAAACAAACTCATCGGACACGTCTGAGATTAGCACGGAGTTTAAAGAGGGACATTCTTCCTCGTCTGGTGGAGGATCTTCCTGCCATCTTGCTTCTTGACAACATCCTTCGCCTGCGCCCTTCAGATCTTCTAAAGAATGTTTTTTATCCGGAAATTGAGCATTCACTTCTTTTCTATGCAAGTATGTTTCATAATTGTTGAATGAACTTTCATCTTTTCTCATTGGTGAGTGGCTGCAATCACTAGCATTATCTCTCACCTCTCTATCGCTACCATTATCTATCTTTGTTGCATTCTGCACTAGAAACACATTAAAAAACTTTGAATCTGGTATGTAAGTATAGTTATCTCTTAGCTTCTCAGTACTATTAATGTTAATATTGTCAGGTAGTTGGTCCTTAGGCAAACTTTCTATTGTTTCTTGGGGAAGATTTTTAGCTAAGAACACGTCGAAGAAACTATTATCTGGACTGTCAGACTTGTAAATATTCTGTTCAATTACATTGTTGCTAGACAAATCTTGTTGATTTTCTTTTATAAATATATTATTTAATTTTGTATTTAGGATGTCAATATTATCATCTTCAGTTGGACTTGTTCTTTTATCACTATATTTGGAGTTTCCTGTAGATATTTTTCTTACTATTATTTGTTTAATGTTTTTGTAATCTTTGGTAAAGTATCCTTGTTCTTTGGTTCTAGTTTTTTCTGAGTGAGATATGTTAGATTTTTTGTTCGGCAAGTCTGCTGATTTAGTGTGTCTGACACTGAACTGACGTATTGCATAAAACTCATCGCATAGTTTATCGGCTGCCATGAATGTATCACTCTTAAAATACTTGTGACTTTGCATACCCTTTTTGTTTGTTATTGAATGTCGATTTGAGAGATCGATGCTATTGGTCTGATTTGCCATTTGACCAACTTTCGTATAACATCTTTGGTCATTCACTTTGAGTGGAAGTGTATTACACCCCTTAAATGGTAACTCTTTACTTGATTGTTCTGTAGTTTTAACACTATCAGCGCTATTCAATGAGCTGTGGTTATAAACAGTAAGGGGAGGTAATTTGTAAGATCTTAAATTACACAACTTATGCATACACTCGCCATCCTTATATGAAACTGGTTCACCCTGACCCTTGCTGGACGAAAACTCGGATGTTTCTCCACTTCTAGCGTTAGTTGATTTTTCTTTGTTTCGGATATCGTTTGCTTCTTTAAATATTTTGACACTTTCTTCTTGTGCATTAGTCTCTCCGTGAAGAGTAATGTTTTTCCTTGTCAAAGTATCATTATTCGTCTTAACCATGTTTCGTCTTCTCATTCTCGCCAAACTGATCTGTTTTCCCGATATATAAAATTCATCAATATTCGCAGGGTCTTGTAATGATCGCAGGTGTTTTGGCAGACACACAGGGGTTTGAAGACCAAAGCTGTAGGTTTCATTTATCCTACAGTCGGTCGATGTCTCATCGGGGTGCATGCAATCCTTTGTTCCACTGTCTCCATTGCTGCTTTGGGTTATACTTGATGCCGACGAAGTGTTTGGTAGTCTTTCATTTAGGTCCTTATGAGAGAGGTTTACGATGGGCCCTTCTTCACACCTTGTTGGGGGCAGGCTTTGTTTTGGTATGGTGCCTCTGTGCTTTGTATTATCACTACCAAGCCATGATAAGCTTGCCTCACCGACTTCCTGTAATGATTTATTTAAGTTGCATGAGTGGTTTACTGCACTCATTTCGTCTTTATAAATATAATATGGTAAAAACAACTATTTAAAACGAGGTGATATCCAAATGATATTATAGATATCAAACAAAATCATTGACTTTAGAAAGTGTGTTTTGAATTAAATTTAACAATTATTATGTGTTTAACTATTTCAGCAGCTGTAATTAGAGAATCGTTATAAAATTGGGAAAATATATTTATGAAAACCGATTTTGGTGTGTTTAGTCTCGCTGTTATATTCTTAAGTAAAAATAAATATTTTCACAAATGTTTTTACGTATCTTAGGTAAACTCTGTTAAAACTTATGATGAAGATCAAAATGCACAGTAAAATTTTGTGTTGAATAACTGCATAGATAAAGAGAATGTCCATTGTGAATATAAGTATGGTTTTATTGATGATACAAAATATATCTTGTTTAGGAATACATTTACAGACAGAGAAAAGCCTTTAGCCGACTGAGATCAATGATATGAGAAGTACACGTCCTAAGCGCATGTGCACTTAGACAAGTCAAAATACATTAGATTCTCACATGAAACATTATAAACCTATATTTCTCCAACAATTTGTTACTTTAATTGCTAAGCTAGCTAGCTCTCACCTGACCGACAATCTCTGATAAACATTCTCTGTTGGAACTTCTCCCTGAGCTGATCTTGGAAGAGTTTGAAGGTGTACTTGAGGCACTGGTCGAGTTTATTTGGTTGAGATCGAGTCTCTTCTTATCATCCAGCCCACTGGCCTGAATAAGTCTCTTCATTCCAGTTATTTCAGTTGGTCTCAGACTAGACTGGGGGAACGACATGTTATGTATGATAATCTTAGGAACTATTTTATATACAACATATGTTTCGCACAGGCCTGATATTTGTCAAGACTAAGCACTACACAAACAGGACTATACTTTACTAATGAAATAACTCTAATAGGTTTGCCCCATCTTGTTTATTATATTATGTGTGAGTTTTACAAATCAATAGTTTCTCGAACCTCTCTTCAATAAGTATTAGGGCCTATACTAAAAGAAAATGGGAGAGCTTAAAGCTATAAAGTACCATGCTACTAGAATCAGAATATACTTTCGTTTTTGTTTTTTTAAGCATCTCATCTTATCATTCTAAAATATAATATTCTAGTTATGATAAAGATATAATGTATATTAAGTTCATCCGTAATTGCGTGGTGTGAAGGGAGATAGGTAAATAATTTAGGGAAAACCACACTCAGTACACCTGGCCAAAATTCGATACCAGATCTCTCTATTTTCGTCAGTCCAGTCTATTGCAAGAGTGACGCTTGTTATAGAGTAAAAGTATGTGAACATTTACAAGCTTTTATAGCAGAATTTATGTCAGAGAAAATTAAAGACTGATCTGCAATCAGAATTTTTATTAAGCGAAGAGAAGGTTTGTTTTTCGAACTTAAAAACTCATATATTTGCCTTCTTTTCCCCAATGTCATCACAGGAACAGTAATTTTCAATGTTAAATGCACGTTTTCATGTGACATTAAAATTTGGAGGTAATTAAATGTTTAAATCATAACAGTGCAATATAGTGAAAATGTGACAATTAGATGTTTTCACGTATATTGTCACGGAATGGCGTCAAATTAAGTGGCTTTCGCTGAAATACGCGTTGTGAGTGAATTTATTGTGAGTGAACTACTTTAGAGGATCCTGGAACTTTTTTTTTTAACCTTTTGTGTATAAATGAAGTCATGTTTAAGATGTCAAAGATGGTTAGGATTAGAACTGAGTTGGTTTTGGACTACAACGGGTCATGCATATTTTTTGGGTAAAGAAGCCGAGGACAAATATATTGGGTCGTAGAAAAACCCACACCCAATTCAAATCTGGATCCATGAAAAGGGATCTGCACCATCGATTGAAGATAGCCCATTGACGGAAAATGAATCATAAACAAACAAAAAACAAAAATGTGTGTCAGAAAGTCCTTATGATACGTAGAGTTGGGTTTTTTTAATGATAAACTTGACCATTTCATTCAAACAACTACCTGAGACTGAGTATTAAATTATTGTGTTTTTAAATTATGTTAGGTAGTTAAGTTCTCGTACACAGATCCTCTATAGAAATAGGAGGGAGGGGGGGGATAGCTTCAAATAAACTTGTTGGGTCAAGTGGCAGCTAATTGAACAGTTTTTATTTCAACTGGATTTAAAAAAAAATAGAGAATGACCACTTAACCGAGATATCTACTTCTGAAAATTGTGAGTCAGTTTCTCATTAAAAATGACTGGCTTATTTAAATATTGGTATTTCATAGCATATCACAGCACTTGTATTGCAGCCATCTTGAACAGTAAGGGCTCATACATGACAGTTATTCAGTCTAAATGACAGCGTTGACAAAATCAAAAGGATGTATGAAATTAGATTATTTTACACTCTCCCAATTGTTTCATTGTGGAAACATTAATTGGAATGATTATTGTGACATTTTGTAAATATTAAAAAAAAAAATTTCAATTATCATAAAACTGCTAGAAGACCCGCCTAAAAAGAAGAGCTTACCGGTATCTAAGAAATTTTTGAAAGTGCGAAACCTGTCAATAGTATTTTCATTCTTGTACAATAATGGCTTTCATGTCCAAATATATTAAACCCCAAAGGTATGTTTGAATGAATACAAATACAAAATCAATACAAAAAACGTTTCGGCATCTTTAGTTTTGTAGTTATTTTTTGTAAAACGTATTTCAAAATAGTCGAAAATTATTATGTCAACATTAATTGTTTCTAATCTCAACTATTAGTAGAGATAATTGATTAGGACTATTTTAAGTTAATCGGGGATGTTCTGTCAGATTCAAAACAAAGGTAATAAAGATAATGTATAATTTCTATGTCATAACCTTATTCTAACCTCAACATTGAGGACAAACTATTTTAAAAATACCGGTACCGTACTGCATATTATTTTTCGTCATAATATTAATACTTGGCTTTAAAATATCAGGCACTGTAATATGTATATGTATGGTTTGATTTTGTTGTATAAATGTAATTTCATATACAGAACAAGTCTGCAATGTAGCTCTAGTTAAAGCTTTTACAGAACTAATTGTTGTTAATTTTTATTTAAATTTCATAAGTTTTTTTTACCTTTCTTTTTCATATTATATTAGTTTTCTTATAATGTATTATGTTTTAATAACTTATTCACAAGCTTCAACGACAATAATAACGCAAACCTTAAGTATTTTAAAATCATGGTTAATAATATCAAATAAATTTGTTATCAATCATAGAACAAATATAGCTTTTAGAACGGTTCGTCTAATGTATTACAAATCAATTAAATCAGCAAGGTCGCTTTAGAAGAAGCGTGGTCAAATCCTTTATTTATCACCCTTGATGAGGAGCAGTATCCACCGTGTTCAAATATAAGTATTTAGTATTTTACATGTCAGTATTAAATTGCATAGCCCTTTTCTTTAAAAAATAATATACAATTTTATCTTCATTGGTGGGTAACCTAAAATACTTTGATTTTATAATGATATTAATAGTGTTGTTATGACCGGTCACCAGTTCATAGAGGATGGGAGTACACGCACACATTTAAATAATAGCGAGATATTTACTATTCTATAACCAACTAGTTTAATAACATGGAATATAAAATATACAATTATATACAAAAGATAATACTTGATACATGGTATCTGTTCCTGGGTAAACTACCTTAACTCTACTATATTATTGAACCACGCAGAGGTCTTTAGTTTGACAACATCCTCTGTTGAAATACCCGACACAGCTATCCTGCTAGTCAGTCAGCTTGTCCCTGCATGAACTCCCGGTCATGAACCGGCCATTCATCCCTAACTGGAATGCACATGGTCAGTACAGAAACCATTGTTTCAGGACTAGGAGTATAATCGTAAGCTAGGTGGCTGTCATAAGTTGCAACTATTCCTAGTTTCAACTATGCGCTTCTGTAATTGCACATTCTTAATTTTGAGTGTTTACTCTGTTCACATGGAAAAAAAGAAGGCACTTGTTCCAGATGGGATCAGGGTGGGGGTCCTTCAACAGATCAGAGAACAGTTAGCGCCCTTCTTAGTTATATTGATGAATGAGTGCATGGCTCAGGGCTGCGTACCAAACATATTATGGAAGCAAAGTGAGGTAGTTATCCTGAGAAAGGGAGAGGATAAGGATTCAAAACTCCCGAAATCGTACAGACCGATTTGTCTCTTAAATGTATGCGGAAAATTGCAAGAAAAGATCCTGTGCAATACAAAAGCATAGAGAGGCTGTGGGGATGCATCAACAGCAGTATGGTTTCAGGAGGGGCAGGTCCACGTAGGACGCTATCTGTGAGGCCATTAGTCGTATAGATAGGGCTAGAGACAAATACGTAATGGGGATATGTGTGGACATTTCGGGAGCGTTTGACAACTTGTGGTGCCCGGCACTATTTGGGAGGCTGAAAGAAATTAGATCTCCAGGAAACCTCTACAGGAGTCTTATGAACTACTGTAGGAGAAGATACGCGAACCTGGATGTCTAGGAATGACGGTAAGCAAAAATTTAAGAAAGGATGTCCCCAAGGGTCGGTCTGTGGGCCGATCTTTTCGGACGTAGCACTCAAACCTGGTTTTCTGGAGATTGAGTCACCCCTGAAATGACGGGGGTGGTTGCCTTTTCGGACAATATACTCATAATAGTTGAAGCAACATCTAGAAGAGAATTAGAAACCAAGAGTGACGCAGTTCTCGCTGGGTTGAACTTTAGGTGTAAAATGGTAAAACTGAGTTTAGCTCCTTCAAAGACAACTTACAAGCTATTCATGGAAATACTCAAGAGAAACCTGAGGGTTAAGATTGACGGACGGATAAAAAGGCAAAGCAAGGATACCAGATAACTGGGCGTGATGCTGGATGAGAGGCGCGACTTCATGACGCAAGTGGAGAACGCATGAGGAAAAGCTTTGAGAGCTATGAATAAGATCATCAGCATAGGGCAGGGCAGATTTAAACGGTCTATGAGGTTGATCAGATTGTATCATCAGACTATGTTGGTCTCCATTGTGGGCTATGGGGCCAGCGCGTGGGCTCATCGGCTCAGACAGGTAAGAATCATAGGGAAAATCAGAAGCTTTCAGAGAAGTGTACTTTTGAGGCTACCTAGAGTGTACAATATTCTTGCTACAGACGCTTTGTGTATAGCCTTAGGTAACTGGCTCTTGGACTTAATAAATTTATTTCATGGGACTAATTAAGCATTGATGTATCTCATATTATATTCTATAGAATTAATTAATGATGTCAAAATGCCACCTTGCCTTGTATGTGTACAAGAGAGAAAGAGATCCCGAAAGTTTCTTTCTCTCTTACACAATGGTATGCAGACGACAGCTAAAAAAGTCTCACAGATGTCCTTCCAGTTATAGTATAGAGAACAATGATTTAAATAGATCCTTATACTGTTGTCCCTGATCTTTATTATGATCTGTGATCAAGAACTTTATCTTTATTTAAAACTTTTGGTTAGGGGTGTGGCGTTAATTGATATTTAGCATCAATTTAAGTGATTTTCTTGTTAATTTACTTCGGCTACTACTACGATGCCAGCTTATCATTCTTCATTTCTAGATTCGAACCAACTTGTTGGAAATTTATCAATTCTCCCGATCCGAGCAAAGATCAGAGGACCAGCCCCATCATATACTCAAGATGAACCAGATGTAATTGACGAGGCATTGTATTATTTTAAAGCCAACGTTTTCTTCAGAACGTACGAAATCAAGAGTGAAGCAGACAGAGTATTAATATATATTACTCTTTACATCACAGATTGTTTGAAGCGACTACTGAAGTGTGCCAATAAAAGCAAAGGTCTGGAAGAATTATACTCATTGGCAATCTCCAAGTTCGATATTCCAGGCGAGGCAGGATTTCCTCTCAATTCTGTGTATGCTAAACCCAGCAATCCAGCAGAGGCTGATCTCATGAGGCAGTATCTGTCTCAGATCCGACAAGCAACAGGAGCACGGTTGTGTGACAAGGTCTACGCCACAGAGGACGGGAGACCGTCTAAATGGTGGCTGTGTTTTGCCAGGAAGAAGTTCATGGACAAGTCACTCTCTGGACCAGGATACTGACTTTCTCATTACACCATCTAAACGGGACATTTAGGTTAAGATATTCACAAGATATACTGGCATCCGTCAGTTGGAGTACAGGTTTAACTGAGCTTCCACTTAAATATTTTACCACAAACACTTTTTGGGACAACCTGTAGATCCTATAAAACATGCTACAGAGCTATTAATTTATATACAAAAAATAAGAGGCAGTTTTGTGATACATCGCACACCTCACTTGACATCCACCTATGCAAAAAAAAAGGGAGGACTACACAAAGCGGTTGTTTGGATGGCAAGTCGATATTTTCAGCCTGTAAAAATATGTTAATAACATTTGCAAAATTTGAACTTGGCCAATAGATCTGTCAAAACACTATTATTGTAATCTTTACTATCCAGTTTAGAATATAACACTTGGTTTGTCTTGCTACATGTTATTGAGTCCAAACAAGAAAATTGCCTCACTTCAATGTAATTACAACTATTTATACAGTTATTACTTGTTATTTTAAACCTCACTGCACGAACCTACAATACTATCTTTTTAGCTAGCTAATCTAGGCCAATCACATGGCTTAGGATACTTATTACCTTTTTTTATTCAATAACTTGTCCGTCTACGAAATTGAGGGTCTCGGGTTTGTTTATTGGCATGATTGAAAATTTATCATGGGTGAAATTGAGACTTCACTTTTCACTCGATTAATGAGTGGCTGAAGACTGGCTGTTGAGTTTGTTCAAGAATTGAGTTATGCCGGGATCACGATCAACTTAATGTAACGTTATGTTCACCTGAAGTTAACTTAACGTATGTGTGATCACGATTCACGTAACTTAACGTAACAACTCGAGCCAAACATCTTCATTCTCGAGTA